>CALNHX010006615.1:0-86159 GCA_940337035.1 Agriotes lineatus
AATAAATAATCATGTAAAGGCGATTTTTGAGTTAAAACCGGTTACTAGGGACAACTCAATAGAATTACGCCGTTTATATGACGAGCTAAATAAACATTTAAGGGCTTTGGACAATATGCCAGTTTCTTTAGATTATAAGGCCGTATTTATATCTCATATTCTAATGTCCAAATTTGATCAAAATACACGACGAGAATTTTCGTAATTAAAACCAAAAGAGATTGCCACTCTAGAAGAAATCGACAAATTTTTAAAGGAGCGTTGTCAATATTTGGAGGAGATCGATTCAAACAAATTTGTTAGTAATACTAATAGCTCTCAAAATTCCATAAAAGCAGATAACCGACCCAATTATTACTCAAATACTCCAAATAGTTACGTTAAAACAAAACCTCAATATAAACAATCATTTCTTATCACCAACAAATTGGTTTGTCCACTTTGCAAATCTAGCCACTCGTTGAAACATTGCCCTAAATTTTTAGAACGAACCGTAAAGCAACGGATTGACAAGGCTAGAGAATTAAAAATTTGTAAAAATTGTTTGTACCATTTCAGCCAAAATACTTGCCATTCATGCTATCTTTGTCAGATATGCAAGAATAAGCATCATACTTTGTTGCCTTTAGAGCAAGGCAATAATACGATCACCTCAGATAGCAATCTAGCCAGTACCAGTGGCGCACAATCTAATTTTTCTAACACTGAACCTGTTACTGAAAATGTTAGTACAACCTTGTCTTGTTTTAAGGATAATGCTCCACAGGTAATACTGCCAACAGCCATGGTGCAAATAAGAGGCAAAGATAAAAGGTGGCAAAGGGCACGAGTACTGTTAGATTCTGGCTCGCACATTAACCTCATCACCGATGAAATGGTCAACAAATTAAAACTAAGTAAACAAGAATCAATGACTAAAATTTTTGGTATTAATTCGAACGTGTTGCAATCAAATTCGATTGTTAAAATTCAACTAGCGTCACTCTGTAATAATTACCGCACAGATCTAACTTGCGTTACAATTAAAAGAATTGCCGATAGCTTACCATTAAACTCATTCGGTAAGCACTCGTTGAGCTTGCCAAACAACATTCGATTGGCCGACACCGATTTTAATTTGCCATCGAAAATCGATCTTCTTATCGGGGCCTCACTTTTCTATAGTTTGCTATGTGTAGGTCAAATATCTTTAGGAAAAAATAAGTCTACTTTACAAAAAACTGTCTTTGGTTGGATAGTTTCAGGAAACTACAGTTGTAATAATCAAGCCTTACATAAAAATTTGGCTCTTACAAATTTAACTTTAAACGATAACTCCATAAAACACAGAGATGAGCTCGAAATTTCTGTGGAACAATTTTGGCAGTTTGAAAACGTTCAACCAAAAAACGAAACTTCCAAATTATCTGTCGAAGGGCAATTTTGTGAACGTCATTTTCAAGAAACGGTAAAACGAAATTCTGATGGTAGACTAATTGTCTCTATTCCCTTTAACGAAAAATTAGCCAATGAAACCAAGCTTTAGATCGTTTTTTCCGACTTGAATCAAAATTACTAAAAAAATCCCCAATTACATTTCGAGTATTCAAGGTTTATGAAAGAATACATAGAACATGCCTTAGCATATGAAACCTCTTGAAAATGTCGACAAATTTAATCAGGCAGAATCCAACGATAATCACAGTGTAAATACACTCAATAATACAATTCGATTAAATGCTGTACCTGAATATTTCTTGCCACACCACTCTGTAGTAAAGGCTAGTTCATTAACAACCAAACTTAGAGTAGTCTATGACGGCAGTGCTAAAACTACTACTGGCATTTCAATCAATGACACCCAGGACCAGTCGTGCAAAATGACATACTTGCAACGTTATTAAGGTTTAGACAGCATGTTGTAGCCTTAACTGCTGATATTGAAAAAATGTATCGGCAAATCTTAATCGACCCCGCCTTGTGTAAATTTCAACAAATTCAACTAGCGTCACTCTGTAATAATTACCGCACAGATCTAACTTGCGTTACAATTAAAAGAATTGCCGATAGCTTACCATTAAGCTCATTTGGTAAGCACTCGTTGAGCTTGCCAAACAACATTCGATTGGCCGACACCGATTTTAATTTGCCATCGAAAATCGATCTTCTTATCGGGGCCTCACTTTTCTATAGTTTGCTATGTGTAGGTCAAATATCTTTAGGAAAAAATAAGTCTACTTTACAAAAAACTGTCTTTGGTTGGATAGTTTCAGGAAACTACAGTTGTAATAATCAAGCCCTACATCAAAATTTGGCTCTTACAAATTTAACTTTAAACGATAACTCCATAAAACACAGAGATGAGCTCGAAATTTCTGTGGAACAATTTTGGCAGTTTGAAAACGTTCAACCAAAACACGAAACTTCCAAATTATCTGTCGAAGGGCAATTTTGTGAACGTCATTTTCAAGAAACGGTAAAACGAAATTCTGATGGTAGACTAATTGTCTCTATTCCCTTTAACGAAAAATTAGCCAATGAAACCAAGCTTTAGATCGTTTTTTCCGACTTGAATCAAAATTACTAAAAAAATCCCCAATTACATTTCGAGTATTCAAGGTTTATGAAAGAATACATAGAACATGCCTTAGCATATGAAACCTCTTGAAAATGTCGACAAATTTAATCAGGCAGAATCCAACGATAATCACAGTGTAAATACACTCAATAATACAATTCGATTAAATGCTGTACCTGAATATTTCTTGCCACACCACTCTGTAGTAAAGGCTAGTTCATTAACAACCAAACTTAGAGTAGTCTATGACGGCAGTGCTAAAACTACTACTGGCATTTCAATCAATGACACCCAGGACCAGTCGTGCAAAATGACATATTTGCAACGTTATTAAGGTTTAGACAGCATGTTGTAGCCTTAACTGCTGATATTGAAAAAATGTATCGGCAAATCTTAATCGACCCCGCCTTGTGTAAATTTCAACAAATTTTTTGGCGAGAAAGCCCTAATTTGCCTGTAACTACGTATCAGTTACAAACTATAACTTACGGTACAACAAGTGCAAGTTACCTTGCAACAAAGTGTCTTCAGTATTTGGCCGACTTAAATTCTGAAAATTTTCCTGAAATTTCTGAAGTAATTAAAAAGGACTTTTATATGGACGATTTGCTTACTGGAGCAGATACAGTTCAGGACGTTATAAACATTAGATTGCATATAACTAGTATCTTAGCAAGTGCAGGGTTACCAATACGCAAATTTTTATCAAATCGTGCTGAAGTTTTGGAAAAAGGCTACAGTGATATAAATTACTTCACAATACCATTAGGAGAGCGTGAACATTCAAAAACGTTTTGGAGGATATGATACAATACGATACTGTGAGTGATAACACTCATTCAAAAAATACTAAGCGAACTATTCTGTCCGCGGTTGCAAGGTTGTTTGACCCTTTAGGTTTACTTGCACCGTTAATCGTGAAGGGCAAGTTAATAATTGAAAGGCTTTGGCAATTAGGTCTTTCATGGGACGAATCAATCCCAATTGATTTGAACTTCGAATGGATTGCTTTTAAGGATCAATTGCAAGATTTAAGGTTATTAAAAATATCACGATGTATAAAACTAGCAAATTGTAAAAATATTCAACTGCATGGGTTCAGTGACAGTAGTTTATATGCTTTCGGGGCCTGTGTCTATGTTAGATCCCAAGACTCGTTCGGCAACATTGCCGTCCGATTATTTTGTGCGAAATCTAGAATAAGTCCAATACAAGGAGCCACGATTCCGCGATTGGAGCTGTGTGCCGCGTTACTGTTAGTACAATTAGTGCAGAAGGTGAAACAATCCATTGCTATTAAATTCGATCAAACCTTTCTTTGGACCGACTCCACAATTGTCTTGCATTGGATTAATTCTACGGCAAATAAATACAAAACCTTTGTAACAAATCGAATAGCTTCCATACAAGAGCTATCAAATAAAAATGAGTGGTTTCATGTGAGATCCGCCGATAATCCTGCCGATCTTGTGTCACGAGGTGCTTCTGTATCTGATCTATTAAGCACTACAATTTGGTTCTCTGGTCCTAAATTTTTGTCTTTAGCTGCTGATAAGTGGCCCGAACAAATAATTTAACCTTGTAGCTTTCCTACAAGCGAACTAAAAGGTAACATTCAACACGTTATGAGTTGTCTGAATATTTTTTCCACTGATTTATTTCAAAAATTCTCCAATTTTACCAGGTTGGTTCGTGTAGTAGCGTGGATTGTTCGCTTCAAAAACAATTTAAGGTCTTCTAAAAGTGCAAGGTTATTTGTACCACTTAAAATATCCGAATTAAAGGAAGCAACAATTAATCTTATCAAACTATGTCAAGCAGACACGTTTTCTCGAGAAATAAAGATGTTGCAATCCAATAAAAATTTAAATAATATGCCTTCAAACATTTTACGCTTAAATCTCTTTTTGGATGCGAACAGTATCTTACGAGTTGGAGGAAGAATTAAGAATTCGTCTTACACATACAACAAAAAGTTTCCAATATTACTACCAAAAAATCATCCTCTTACGCAACTAATAATAAAGCATTTTCATCAAACGCTGTTACATTGTGGTGCTCAACAATTGCTAGCCTGTATTAGGGAACAGTATTGGCCTATTTCCGAACGAAATCTAGTAAAAACCATGATACATAACTGTGTAACATGTTTCAGGACAAACCCCAAAAGTTACAACCCTTTAATGGGTGATTTGCCTTCAAAAAGATTGCAGCCGAATACACCGGCCTTTTTTAATGTTGGCGTTGATTACGCAGGGCCTATTCAAATTAAGGATAGGAAAACAAGGAGGCCAAAGATGATAAAGTCATATACTTGTATGTTCATATGCTTAGTTACGAGGGCTGTCCATTTGGAACTTGTGACAGATCTAACTACGGGTGCATTTATTGCTGTACTTAGGCGATTTATAGGGCGTAGGGGCAAGCCCCATACCATAACGTCAGATAATGCAAAGAATTTCGTAGGTGCTGCAAATCAGTTGCGCGATATTTCAACATTTTTACTTTCTAAAGGTACAAATATTAAAATCTCAAACTTTCTCACAACAGAGAATATAAAATGGGAATTTATAGTTCCTCGTGCAAGCCACCAAGGTGGCATTTGGGAAAGGGGTATACGCTCTATTAAGTTGCATCTTAGAAGAGTTTTAGGTACTACCTTTTTAGATTATGAACAATTTCAAACATTATTAGTTCAGATAGAGGCAACATTAAATTCACGTCCTTTGTCAATTTCATCCACTGATCCAACAGACCTTAATCCATTAACTCCTGGTCATTTTCTTATTGGCAAACCGCTAAGCTCCTTGCCAGAAGCCAGTTACCTAGGGACGCCTACCAACCGATTGGGACACTTCCAACATATTCAGCACATCCACCAAACGTTTTGGAAACGATAGAGCAGGGAAGTAGTACCTGAACTGCAAGCAAGGGTAAAATGGTTTCGACGATTGCCCGAGTTGCTACGTGTCGGTTCCATCGTTCTAATACAGGACCAAAACTTGCCTCCCTTGCAATGGCCTTTAGGACGGGTGATCGAGGTTCTTCCTACAAATGACGGTGTTCCTAGAGCAGCAGCGGTCGTAACAGCAAACGGCCAAACCGTGAGGCGTACAGTGCACAAACTTTGCATCTTGCTAGTGACGTAAGTGAAACGCGATCAATTTGCGATGTGTTGTTGTGCGCCTATAAATAATGACAGTAGACGATATTATTCTTGGTTTCATTTAGTGATCTATTACCTATGTCATTCCATAATTCTATCTGTTATATGTGTATATATTTTTATGTAATACTTCTTTTTTGAAAGTATTTCATTTTTACTTCCATGATTATGCATTTGTTTTTGTGTAGGTATTTTGTGTAATACTTTTTCTTGTCCGAAAGGTATTTCATTTAATTCCATGATACTGTGTTTGTTGTTTTTATGTGTGTATTCTTATATGATATTCAAGCTGTAAAAACCCGTCAGTTCAAGGCGGGCGGAATGTTAATTAATGTTAACGCTGTACATTTGTGTAAGGCTGGTCTGCGCGCGCAAAGTTGCAACCCTTAGCTTAAAACCAGTTTCTAAGCGCAGCCTCGGCACTTTCCCCCAGTATCTCAATACAAACGTTTTAAAATTTACGAAGTGATTTTTATTTATGGGTTTAGACCCACAAGGGAAATTATTCCTGGGTCTCGATAAATTTCTACTGAACCAGTGCTAAAAGTTCAAGTGAATTCCCAGTTATTCATAACAGACACCCAACCCACCAAACGACAATGACACCAACCTTCGACACCAATAGGTACAAGAGGACCGGATTAAGTAAGATACAATACAATAATAACAAAAAAATCTGGTTTGATACACCCACACAACTTCCTTTTATAGTGATTTTATAATTAGCCAAAAATTTGATTTTAAATTTTTAAGCATTTGTAAAAAAAATTCAAAAATTACAAATCCTACAAAAACCGCACAAAATAGATCGTTAGTTGAAGAGACAAATTTTCTCTAGAATTTTAAGCTGAATTCAAAAATGTAATAACATACTGGGTGTTCTATTCGAAATAGGAGTTAATAAAAAAAATTGAAAAAAAACAAAAGAAACCCATTTTAGAAGTATTCAACTCGAAAATCACCTTGTCTCACATCAATTCAAATTAAAAATGTTATAAAAATGTGAAAATTGAAAAAAATCGTTAGAGCCGTTTTTGAAAAAATCGAAAAAACTGAATAATCACAAGAGTAAACACCTACTTCCGGTTATGCGATTTTCTTCAAAAGCTTGCTGTTACATCTACATAGTACACAAATCTTATATATGAAGTTTCAACGCCATACCTCTTTTCGTTTTTGAGATATTTTGTTCACAGACAGACACACAGACAGACCAATGAAAAAAAAATATGGTTTTTGGGTTTAGGGGTGAAGATCTGTTGAAAACTCAATTTCGAATTTTTGGGGTGAATCCAATACCTCCTTTATTGTAAAAGGAAGTAAACATTATGCAAATGATATCTTTGTTGGTTAATGTTATGGTTTTTCAGGTAAAATATAGTTTTTTTTTAGTTTTTGGCTAAAAAACCATAACATTAATCAGCAAAAAAAAGTTGGTTTTTCTTTTAAAAAAATAATGCAGAAGTGGAGTAAGAATGATTTCTGACACAAGAAACGTTGCTACAATAAAATAATTAATAATATACAATAAAATAATAACAGAAAACGGCACTTTGTAACACTTATCCTGTTACACCCTGTATGATTCATTGGTTCAAACGCGCACGTTTTGAAGGAAAAATCGGTTCGCTTTCTTGTTCACCACCCTCAATTGGGTCGTCGTCTCCAACAGTGTCGTCCACATCTACTTCGGTAGTAGGAGCACTCGTGCATGAATGCCCTCTACAATTTGCACAAATTGCTGAACATTTTATTCCTGCTTTTCTGCAACTACAAGCAGCTTTGCACGCTTTGTTGCATTTGTAGGATATCTTTGACAAAAGTGACTCTGGAGCGGGTTCCAAGGTAGTGAGAACAGGAACCAGGCCATACGTGGTTGTTTGCCAACCCCAGTTCATGGGATTCATGGCGTTACCTAACCACATCTGTACCTGCAGGTACACCCTGAAGCAGTGTTAACGGGCTGCTTCCAGCGTTGCAGGTAGGGAAGCCAGATTGAAGTTCTTTTTCACTAAAGATTTTGCAAATACGTGGAAACGTAATTCGTTCAAGGTATCACCAGTCTTACCTCCACAGGGTGTTACTAAGAACTTTTGCCCGGCATCAACAATAATTTCCAGGTTGGCGTCTTTGCTCATAAAGACATCACTCATTTTCGAGAGATGTTCATTTTGCACAGCCAGCCTGACAAACTTGATCTTTCCTTGCCGGTAAAGTGAGGAAGTGGTATCACAACCACTAAAGGCGTGAAGGAATATTAAGAGCGTTTTTCACTTTTTCTAAATGTCAGAAACTGTTAACTGAGAATATGATAATTGTTACCTTCTTTTTTCCGGGTTTCATGAAGAAAATCTTGGTTTGTGGCAAAGCTAATGCTGTGAGCATGATTAGGAGATCTGTGTCTTCGCTTATATGCTCTTGTGTAGCTTCTATAGCAGTCTTGATGATCAAGTGGCTTGCTATACCAAAAGCCCTCGCTTTCAAGCTTCTCGGTTAGCATGGCTATAAGCCTTCCTTTGTTCCGATCGTTGGAGAGGAACTGCTCCTGAGTCGTTGTCGCAGCCATTCACTTGTTGCATAGGACCTCTGATGTTATGTGTCTCTTAGCATGCCGCAAGCGTTCTGCTGACTTGGTGCTTTTCGCAGGTAAATCTTCTGGGTACCCGTCTTTGCTATAATGGTTCTTTATGTATTCAACGTATTTGTTGATAACTGCTTCAACGGTTTCACCATTCTTCCAACTCGCACAATGCAGAAGGAATCCTCCCATCAGTAATATAGGCTGAACCAAGAAGGTTGACACTGTCAGTTATTGGGGCGAACAAATCATAAAACACTGACTTAGGAGACTTGCTCATATCAGTTTCATCAAAAAGTGGCAATGGATACTGTGCTAACTCAAATTCAAAGTATTCCCTCAACTCATTGTCCGTTTTCTTTAGCAGGGCAATTCGACAGAAAATAGTATCGGGGGTCATGGGAAGGTCTTCACTATCAATGTTCACTTTTGACTTTAATCCTCGGATGAGCATCACTCGATTTTTCCTATAACTTGACTTGCTCAAAGTTTTTCCCGACCATGGTGTGGATAGAAGAATTTCCAATTTCAAAAACTCCATGGCAGTTTATTGTCTCATCCCGCAGAATGCCTGTGCTGGACATCACAAATTCTGAATTAGGAAATGGATCATGGGATTCAAACCAGTTCACATACTTTAGTACATCTGTATTGTCACGCAGTACTCTAGAATCCCTGGCATCGACATGTTATTGAGAGGTGGTGGGGGATGATCTTCAACTTATTGTGAAATTTTACTAACAATGGGCATGGTGAGAATCCATTTACATAGAGTACTGTGAGAGATACCGCGACCATGACTAAACCCTCCACTACTTGTAAGAAAATGTTTTTTCTTTTAATTTGAACCAATAAAACAAAGCTTTATTAATAGTTGCTTTCTTTTAAAAGCATTTCAAATAACATAATCCATTTTAAGAGTATGGAATGTTAGAGAGGAGGAAAGGCTACCTTTGACCACAAAGGACATATAAATCTTAGGGAATTATAAAATTTATCACAACATTTTTGAATTTATTATTTTTACTAATCAACCTATTTGATTCTCATTGTAGCAATATTTCTTGTGCCAAAAATCATTCTCACCCCATTTCTGCTTTATTTTTTTGAAAGAAACGAACTTTTTTTGGTAAGTTGACAAAATAGTGCTACTTTGACAAAAGTCCGTACAGGTAAAGCTGGAACAAAATATATC
Organism: Agriotes lineatus; assembly: GCA_940337035.1. NCBI lineage: Eukaryota > Metazoa > Arthropoda > Insecta > Coleoptera > Elateridae > Agriotes > Agriotes lineatus. The sequence continues at coordinate 9,497 of CALNHX010006615.1, forward strand.
ATAAGTACTAGCTGGTCCGGCAAACGTTGTTCTGCCCAAAAATAATTTGTCTCTGAAACCCCGTTTCACCACTATAGAGTTTTAATGTTATGTCATGTCCATCGTCTTGGACTTGAAAATAAATGCCATTTTCGCAATCAACGTCCCAAAAAACCTCAATAACGACACCCATATCGATTTTTAGGCTTATTTACCCTATTTCACCCCCTAAGGGGCAGCGGACCCGACAGACGTTGTCCTGCCCGCTGCATGCTATTAGCGGGTTCAGCAAACGTTTTTTTGATATTCGAATTTTCAATTTTTTTTTTCATTTTAGAAAATATAGGGTGGTTGGTGGAGGGTGAAAATTTGGGGTTATATGTTCTGATATGCGAGAAATCTTAAAAAAGTAAAAAAAAGAAATTCATCAAAAAAAAATTTTTTTTAATTCTTAGAACCTGATTGCAACGCAACCTACAGGTCCGATTATGAATCTAAACCACCCAGGGACCCACTCAAACACACATAAAATTTCATCAAAATCGGTCCAGCCGTTTAGGAGGAGTTCAGTGACGTACACACGTACAGAAGAATTATATACAGGGTGTTATGGAAATGAGTGCAAATATTTTAACCCGTAATAGAACTCGCTAAACTGAACAACTTCTTCATTTATAATTTTTTCGAAAACTCCCTCAAAACTGAGTTAAAATTCAAAACAATTTTACTCTAAAAATGCATACCCGCCTATGGAATAATATTTTAATTTAATGGAACAAAACACAAAAAACGTTTCTTTGACATGCAAACCAACAAAAACTACATAGGTACTGAAAAAAACCTTTAGTTAACATCTGGTCACCAACGTACTTTATCAATTGAGGTAGGTAGGTTATTGACCGCGTTTTTTTTTGTGCAAGAACTTTGCAGTTTTAATATACTTGTGTAGTTCACCTTTAACTTAGATTTGCTTACCAAGCGGCTCGTCAAATTTAGGGGAGATAAATGATTGAAAAAATAAAAAGAAAAGTTGTTCATTTTAGTGAGCTCTATCACTGTTTAAAAGATTTGCACTCATTTCCATAACACCCTATATATTAAGATTGGTACTCATTTTGCGCACAATTTAACGCTCTACAACTTTTACATTAACCACTTTTATGATTTATTGCATTTTGTACTTCCTTTTACAATAAAGGAAGTATTGGATTTACCCCAAAAATTCGAAATTGAGTTTTCAACAGATCTTCCCGTTTTAGAGTCCCCTGAACTCAACAAAACATATTTGTTTTCATTGGTTTGTGTGTCTGTCTGTCTGTGTCTGCCTGTGAACAGAATATCTCAAAAATGAAAAAAGGTATGGTGTTGAAACTTCATATATAAGTTTTGTGTACTATGTAGATGTGACAGCAAGCTTTTGAAGAAAATCGCATAACCGAAGTAGGTGTTTACTCTTGTGATTTTTCAGTTTTTTTCGATTTTTTCAAAAACGGCTCTAACGATTTTTTTTTAAACTTTACATTTTTAATGTATATTGATGTAAGATAGGTGTTTTTCCAGTTGAATACTTCTAAAATGGGTTTCTCTTGTTTTTTTTTTCTGTTTTTTTATTAACTCCTATTTCAAATAGAACACCCGATATATTATTACATTTTTAAATTCAGAATAAATTCTAGAGAAAATTTGTCTCTTGAACTAACGCTCTATTTTGTACCGTTTTTGTAGTATTTGTTATTTTTAAAAATTTGTGGCAAATGCTTAAAAATTTTAAATCATATTTTTGGCTAATTATAAGATCACTGTAAAAAGAAGTTGTGTGCGTGTATCACACCAGATTTTTCTGAGTTATCTTCAAAAAATCGAAAAACGCCCAATTTTAGATCACGTTTTTGCTCCTAGGAGCCGACGCTGACCGCCGGGGAGGGGGAAAACCTAGGATAGGAATAATGAGAGATAACTTAAGTGATTAAAGCGATAAAACGTTTATCATGAATTATTTGATTTATCTTAAAGAGTTCCCAACAAAGAAAAAATACTGTATCTGTATATTATGCCCTGAGACCTGTTACGCAGTAACCAAAATGTTTGCATGTAGATCCACGGTAAAAATGCTCAATAAAGGTTATTATTATTATTATTATTATTTACATTAAGAATTTTAACTAAATAATATTAATGGGAAATACAATGTAACACTGGATTTAGAAAATTAAATAGAGGGTTAAGTGGTAGAGCAGCTTGCAGAATTATTACTATGATTTAATGACAATTTGCTTTTGTTCTAGATGTGAGGTTATCAAACTTCCCTTGGGTCATATATCTTTAAAAAACAGTTCAAACCAACATAATCACCATTAAATAAGAAACTATGGAAAATAAGTCTTGTTCTTCTGCAGGAACTACACCATGCAGGCTGGAGAACATGAATAGCAATGAAAGTTTTGTTAAGCTATCTATTAAACAAGAAGTCATCGAATTAGAGGATGGAAATTATGAAAACCAAACATTTGACAAAAATAACATAAATACTGCTTCTAGTGAAGAGAAACCGTATAGTTACTCTGTTTGTGAACAGAAAACAGCAGTGAAGAGTAATTTAGTTACACATATTAAAACTCAGACAGGAAAAAAGTCATACAGTTGCTTGGTTTGTGAATACAGAACAGCATATAAAAGTACTTTGATTAATCATATGAAAACTCATACAGGAGAAAAGCCATACAGTTGCTCGATTTGTGAATACAGAACATCACGTAAGAGTAATTTAGTTACACATGTGAAGAATCATATAGGAGAAAAGCCGTATAGTTGCTCGGTTTGTGAATTCAGAACAGCATATAAGAGTAGTTTAATTGCACATATGAAGAATCATACAGGAGAAAAGCCGTACAGTTGCTTTGTCTGTAAATACAGAACATCATGTAAGAGTAGTTTAGTTACGCATGTGAAGAATCATATAGGAGGAAAGCAATACAGTTGCTCGGTTTGTGAATTCAGAACAGCACATAAGAGTAGTTTAGTTACACATGTGAAGAATCATATAGGAGAAAAACCGTATAGTTGCTCGGTTTGTGAATTCAGAACAGCACAAAAGAGTAATTTAGTAACACATGTGAAGAAACATACAGAAGGGAAGCTTTACAGTTGCTTTGTTTGTGAATACAGAACAGCACATAAGAGTTACTTAGTTATACATATGAAAAAACATACAGGAGAAAAGTCGTACAGTTGCTTTGTTTGTGAATACAGAACAGCACATAAGAGTAGTTTAGTTACACATATAAAGAAACATACAGGAAAAAAGCCGTATAGTTGCTCGACTTGTGAATACAGAACAGCACATAAGAGTTACTTAGCTATACATATGAAAAAACATACAGGAGAAAAGTCGTACAGTTGCTCGATTTGTGAATACAGAACAGCACATAAGAGTAGTTTAGTTACACATATAAAGAAACATACAGGAGAAAAGCCGTTCAGTTGCATTGTTTGTGAATACCGAACATCAGTGAAAGATAGTTTGAATAAACATATGAAAACTCATACAGGAGAAAAGCCATACAGTTGCTCATTTTGTGAATACAGATCAGCATATAAGAGTAGTTTAGTTAGACATGTGAAGAATCATACAGGAGAAAAGCCGTACAGTTGCTCGATTTGTGAATACAAAACAACAGAAAAGAGTAGTTTAGTTACACATGTGAAGAATCATATAGGTGAAAAGTCGTACAGTTGCTCGGTTTGTGAATTCAGAACAGCATACAAGAGTAGTTTAGTTGCACATATGAAGACCCATACAGGAGAAAAGCCGTACAAGTGCTCAGTTTGTGAACATGGAACAACACATAAGAGTAGATTACTTAGACATATGAAGAATCATACAGCTGAAGAACCATATACTTGCACTGTTGGTGAATAAAAAGCAACAAGCTTTCAACTTCCCTGGTGTTGCAACCTGGAGTGTTGGTTACAATATTCAAAATTACTTCTGTTGTTGTTGGTTTACCTGCATCAGGTCTTACTGAAACTTATCAGGAAATTTTCAAATTCTACGAATGTACGACTTTTAGGAGTATTTCTGTTCAAAGATTCTGACCCCGCTTGTATATAGTTTTTCTGTCATATTTTTACGCTTATTAATATTTCAACAAATTGTGTGCAGGCAGCTAACGGTTCATCACTTTAAGCAGCTGTAACGGCCGCAGTAATTTTCTGTAAGGCACTCGTTTTGGTAGCCTCGCTCATAATTACTTTCTTGGCTTATTTAAAATTCAACCGATTTAGCACGCAGCCTTTTTCTAGAAGTTTCTGCTTGCAGCTGGGCTATTTCGTCGCTTTGTAGAGTGCTTTATGCATTGTATTAAAAACGCCGGTCTATAAGAACAAGTGAGAGGTTTTTGCTTCATCGCAGTCTTTTCCGTCTGCCGTCGTCGCGAGCTTGGTTTTTGGCATGTTTTCTGGAGTAATTTCAAGGCGCGAGCTTGTGAGACCGACAAAGAGGATATTGAATGTTTCGCCTGTCTGCGTTGCGACAGCGCTTGCCGAGCGTGGCGCGAGCCGGTTTTGGAGGCAGTCGGGGTCGAGAATCAGTTGCTGATGGTCGCTGCAAGCGCGGCTTATGAAGTCGCCACGTGTCTTTGGGCACGGGGGCGACCTGTCGGAGTGCGTTTCTGGCCGTGGCAGTGCCAAGTGGTGCTTTTGGTGTTTGTGCGTTTCCTTTTTTGATGACCGCCGTTCTGTAACTTTCGAATGCCTGAAGGGCAATTGTTCCGCTAAATATCTGGAATCCAATCTTCAGGACAAGTAATCAACAGGTCTCTACAGTTTTCTTTTTCCCATGAGGGTTCCGCATCAAGCCCTGTGAGTCGGGATCCTGGATTGTACAGCACTCAAGCTGCGGCTTCTCTGCACTGGTAGGCGAGCTCTCGACACTAATGACGCGGTCAGGCGAAGCTGCAATTGAACAAGGCAGTGTGTGTAGCAATGTAAATAATCATAAACGTGCCTTTAGACAAATGTTAGCCACCCGCTTTGGGCTGAATGTAAATAATCATAAACGTGCCTTTAGATAAATGTTACTCGTTTTGGGTTATACGTAAATATTCATATTCTTGCAGTAAGTTAGAGGTAAAGCAACCCCAGCTGGGCCTATAGTTGTAGTCCCTTTTGTTGTGTTACTGTGTCTTATTTTGTACGCTGACAGACGGCGGCGCCTGTGTATATATGTATATTTATCAATGTATTAGACCAATAGACCGGTTTGCTGTACTTTGTCTTATGATTTCTCCACGTGCCTGTGCATGCTTATTTTCAGGGTGAATTATTCACTGTGTAAAGATTTATGTAAGGTGGACCTGGAAGAAGTTCTTAAGCGTCGCAGGTAGGTAAGGGCGCTCGCCGCCGCAGTGCTGGTAGTCGTGAGGCTGTACACACCGTGTCTGCCGTTTCCCGTTTAGTCTTCGGATTTCGCCAAGGTGTAAAGTGGAAAGGTAGGCTCATTTGCTTACTGGTTTCTCTGTGGGCTTACCTTTGTATTCTCGCTCTGATTGCTGGAACCGGATGGCGCTCATTCTATTTTATCACTATTTGCCGTCCCTTAGGCCGTTGCCCGTAAATTATCTCGTGTAGAACCACCTCTTGCTTCACTGAGTCTAGTCGGCATATCTTGTTACGAGCAGGGCCGCCCTGGCCGTCCAGCTTTTTCGTAACTTTTTTGTATGAGCCGGCGCGGTGTCGTAAAAGTCGTTTTAGACCTAACAAACTAGGCTACCAGTTGTTTGCAATCTATTGTGCAAGTTAAAATGTTTTGTATATTAGATGTTTTCGACCAGGAAGCTGTGCAGCATAAGCCCTTTCTGCACCTCTAGCATTCAAACCCTCACGCCCAGAGATTATGTGCATGTTAGCAATTATGAAGAACTATTTTTTACTTTTGTCTAAATTATAAACGCTTTAACATTTTTAGGTAGACGTTGTATGTGGAATGAAAACACTTAATAGCATTGTTGTCAAGAGTACTTAAAAATGTTTGTTTCTGAGTTAGTGTTCAATGTAATTAAAGAAAACTTCAATTATTTACTCAATAAATAAACACGAAATCCAATTGTCAGGGTTTTTTCGGCGTTATAACAGCTACACCATTTCTGTTTTAAATGTTAGGATCAATTTTAAGTCTACTTTGACCACTTTGTGAGGAAGAAATTTTGAAACAGTTTGTATAGCATTGGAATGGGAAGAAATCCTATTTCTTATGAAGCCACATCCAACTATGAGTTTCATATAAAAAAATAAAATTATAGAATAGGTAAATGAACATTTTAAACGTGTTTTAAAAAAATTGACTACGCCACTGCACCTATCAAAAAGTGCCCGAAGAAAGTAAAATTATTTTTCTCTATTTTCATAAATAAGTGCAATATATCCACATAATAAAAAGGCGAAAAAGCAAACTTTTGTTTATAACTCGAAAATAAAAGGCAATAAAGAATTTTGGTTTTTGCTATTAAGATTTTCTCGAAAAAGGAACTCAAGGATGGGAATCCATTTTTTCATAATCCATAGTTGCTGAAGTTCGTGATCAAAACAGATTTGCCCACCCTGTACAGAGTAAGTACACAATTGCAAAGCCGCCAAAGAGTTTTGCGACGCCTTGATTGCACCCTGACGTCAGCTGCCAGAGAGGACATTACCAGGTACTTCCCTGCCACAGTATTTGTGGTAATGTTCCATATGAGTATTAAAAGGTTAACACAGGCCACCCCAATTTGCTGCGCAGCAGTTCTCAGGCCTCAAGTTTAAGGTAACGTGGTACAGGGTATGTGTGCAGTTTGGGCGATAAGCGTTCCCTTCAGGCCGAGTTGTGAAGATTTCGCAAGTGTAAAGAAATGTGCTTCATAGACGAATAAGTACGTACGTGAATCGTGAGGCCGCATTCTTAAGCATCAAATCCGAACGGCGGATTTTGATGCAGTGCGTCTTTTTGAAGTTGTTTAAAAATAAATGTTTTAGATATAGTAATGATTCTATTATTTGATGAGTAAAGCGAGTAGAAACCAGCTATTGCTCGTAGATTATACATTCTTAGTTAACACTATTGCGTGTAGGAATGGCTGTTTATTATAAGATGTAATCCTATTTTTTTTACAGTTTTACATGTGTGTATTTAGAAGGTTATATATCTGTGATTATTTGTGTAAATAAATTGACTACGAGTCGGAAATTGCCGACGATATTCTTCAACTGTCGCTCGTCCATTTCCATTACAGAATCCGTAAACATAGTGTATGTCGGCGTCTTCTTGCACAAAACCCGTATCCAAATTATGATTTAAAATTGGCATAATAACGCAAAAAGACTCAAGTTGCTTGAGTCTTGCAACTCTACTTCCAATTATGACACCATCTACGGGGTCGATAGTCATCTCTAGGACGCTTATCGCTTGATAAGCATCCCTAGAGTGTTTATCAGGTGATCAGATCAGGGTAGATCGATTTTCAAAAAATGTGTGGTTCTCCTTGGATGATATCGGTCATCTGACAGTTGAGTGTAATATTCCAACTAAGTAACGGTCGTGTGTCCCACTAAGTACAAGTTGCTTATTGGTTTCAATCTTTTACCACAGACTTTAGAATACCACTTAATGCTTGTATAATTTTAGTTGTTTAATGTTACATAGGGTCTAATAATGACCTTGACAAATCTGACCAATGTATCGCTTATGTAACTCATAAAAATGTATTGTAAGGGATGTACATACAGGGTGCTGCAAAACTGACGCATTAAGCTCATGTTATGTTATTAAGAGGCACATTCTGAGTCGGAAAAAAGTAATGAAAAAATCCTTGTTTCATATTTTCGATGATATAGCGAGGTTTTATTAATCTCAAAACTAGCAGAACTGACAACATTGTTGAATTGCAAATAGGCAAGGTTACATTGTTTTCATAGATATAACACATAATTGAAATAACTTTAATTTTCTACTGTTTCGTTATTTGTTGTTCATGTCTGTGATACACGAGGTATACCAGTTGACAATGAAACAAGAGCTATGTCTCTATCTCCTTTACTTCTCAACGGATTTGCAATTATATTAAACATAATTTCGACTTGACAGACGGATACCATCAAAGTATCCAACTTCCAGTTTTATCGGAAATGTCATTAACTTTGATTTTAACTTTCTTTTGTGATAAAGGAAGTATTGGATTCACCCCAAAAATTCGAAATTGAGTTTTCAAAAAACATGTTTTTGTTTATTGGTCTGTCTGGCTGTGTGTCTGTCAGTCTGTGAACAGAATATTTCAAAAACAAAAAGAGGTATGACGTTGAATCTTCATATATAAATTTTGTGTACTATCAAGCTTTTGAAGAAAATCGCATAACCGGAAGTATGGTGTTTACTCTTGTGATTTTTCAGTCTTTTTCAATTTTTTCAAAAACGGCTAACGATTTTTTTCAAACTTTACATTTGTATTCCATTTTTAATGTGTATTGATGTGAGATAGGTCATTTTCCCGTTGAATACCTCTAAAATGGGTTTCTTTTGTGTTTTTTTATTTTTTTTATATTAACTCCTATTTTAAATAGAACACTGGTATATTATTACATTTTTGAATTCAGCTGAAAATTTTAGAGAAAATTTGTCTCTTCAACTAACGCTCTATTTTGTGCGGTTTTTGTAGAATTTGTAATTTTTTAAAATGTTTGACAAATGCTTAAAAATTAAAAATAAAATTTTTAGCTAATTATAAGATCACTGTAAAAGGAAGTTGTGTGCGTGTATCACACCATATTTTTTTTTTTTTTTTTTTTTGAAGAGATTATTCTACATATTTTATGTTTCTCGGATTCTAAAACTCAAACTACACACAACAGAGTTTCCAAATTTGCTTAGGTACTACATACACAAAAATATTTTAAAAATTTATTAATTAAACATCTTTCAGCTTTAAATAAATATAAAGTAAGGCATGGTGCAGATAGATTGATACATTTTCTATCTAATGGCACGCTGGCCTTTGGTAGGTGCCATTTAAAAAAATGGCTTTCTAAAAAAACACGTTCGGCAAATTTTATTCGTTCATGAAGGATTTTTTATTGATCTAAGTAATTGACGAAATAGTTAGTATTATGAGTTACTAAAGTCAATTAGTATATATTTTCTCCACTCACGGCCTTCTATAATAAAAAAGAAGTTCGAAAAACACATTTTTTTGTTAAATAATAATAAATGGCTTTATTTTCTTGGATACAGAATAAAGGCGAAGTTCGACTAATGTTGCTCATCCACTTAACCTAAAAATAATAAAAGTTTATTTAGAAGAATGAGAATTTGGCAAGACTATCTTATGTAATCTGAGCCGTACATTCCAAAAAATATAAAATATACTGGGTGATCGACCTACTCCCGTCTTCAGGTGTTCCTGCTTAGTCCTGAGAAGGACTGATAATGTACGTTTTTCTACGTAAACTCGTGCCTTCCCCCGGGATTCGAACCCGGGACCGCTGATCGCTGTGATTACTAGTCTGCCATTCTTACCACTAGGCCACCAGCGCGGTTGATTTTTTTTCTCTGCGCAGTAGTGGCATCCAAATGGGCTTTAGTTCTGCGCTAGCCTGTCTAATTGGTTCTACTGCCAGCGCTATGTATGTAGCTTTTTTCAGCTTCTTACGGAACCTGTTTTCCTGTTTAGCTACAATTGATGCGTTATCCCATTGTATGTGGTGGTCTTCGTTACAGACGTGTTCTGCGATCTTGGATTTGATGGTTTCGCCCATTCTAACATTTTTGCGGTGTTCCGATAATCTCACTCGTAGGGGTCGTTGTGTTTCCCCTATGTATTGTCTTCCACACTCTCACGATACGCTGTAGATACAGTTCTTTAAACTCTGATCTTCGTTCTGAGGCTTGGTATGCGTCATCATGCCTCTTAGAGTTGTTGTGGACTTGAAGGCAGTTCTTATATTGAATATGTTTCCAATTCTTCTCAGTTTGTCGGAAACTCCTCGGATGTATGGTATTACGGCCGTGGTTGTTGGCTCTGTTTTCTCATCCCCGTCCGGTGTTGTATTTCTGTCCATTTCTTTTAGCGTTTCGTTTTGAGTTCTTTTTGGGTAGCCATTAGCTTGCAGCATTTCTGTGAGGGCGAAATCATCAAATCCAAGATCGCAGAACAGGTCTGGAACGAAGACCACCACATACAATGGGATAACGCATCAATTGTAGCTAAAGAGGAAAACAGGTTCCGTAGGAAGCTGAAAGAAGCTACATACATAGCGCTGGCAGTAGAACCAATTAGCCAGGCTAGCGCAGAACTAAAGCCCATTTGGATGCCACTACTGCGCAGAGAAAAAAAATCAACCGCGCTGGTGGCCTAGTGGTAAGAATGGCAGACTAGTAATCACAGCAATCAGCTGTCCCGGGTTCGAATCCCGGGGGAAGGCACGAGTTTACGTAGAAAAACGTACATTATCAGTCTTTCTCAGGACTAACCAGAAACGCCTGAAGACGGGAGTAGATCAAAACTCCCGAAACGTTGTGTGATATACACCCTAGACAGTGGAAAGAGTCCGATAAAACATATTATAATTTAAAATACTGCAGTACGATAAATTGGAAACACGAAGTTTACTATTTTTATATGCGTGTGTTTTCTCAAAAAAACAATCGTTTTCAAATTTTGCATACCTACTAGTACTTGAGGATATTTCCAGCAACTTTCCTTAATAAACTTTTGCCATATCTTTAATAATTATAGTACTTGCATGAAACCGAAAAAGTTTAATATGAAGCGGTTAAACAGAGCAATCAACAAAGGAAGTTTGAGTCGCCAAGCAGGCGGCAACAAACAAAGAACAAAAACATCTGTATACCGAAACGCCACGATACTACACAAATTTCCAAATAAAAACCTTTGCCGAAAATAAAACAATAAATTACGGCATGCCAGTTTCTAAAAGTACACAAATAAAACTCTGCAAGAAAATAAAACAATAAATTGCAAACAGCCTGGCAGTTTATAAGATGCAGCAGAACACCCCCATAAAACTCCAGGGTAAGCCCCGAGCGGAAGCCTCTACAAACAGCCGAAACTCACGCCGAATTAAAATCTAATTTTAATTAACTAAGGCACTCCTAATCAATAGTACGCCCAATAGAAACCACACATGCATAGGAAAAATTAGCCGCTACCTAATCAAATTATCCTCGAATCGCTAACAAGCATACAGGCCATTAAAAACGATTTGTTCCCCCAGCAGGAGAAATCATCGCAGTACGGCGTGCCGGCGAATTTGCCCAGAAATTCGAAACAAGCGGAGACCTAACCAAAGACGCACTCTCTAACGGCTAAAATCGGGACAAAGGAAAACGGCAGGCGAATGCACAAATATTACAAATTGAATTTTAATTAGCGCTGGGAAGAATCAAACGCAGGGGTATTGGGTATCAAAAAGCAGATAAAATCAGCACGCAAATAATAAAAACAAGGAGAAGCAATTTTATACGCAGAGCTCGAGGGAAACAAAACCTTATTTTGATTAAAGCTAACAAAACATAGCAAATGGGGTATCATTAAAATCGGCATTTCGACAGCCATCCATTAAGACACCCCTCAACACACTAATATGTCGCGCCGCGAAAAAACCGCGGAATTATTAAATGCGAGGAAAATAAGCAGTCCTCCCTTCTTCTCGGACCAATGAGCTGCCAAGAAGCTCAACACAAAGGACGGGGCTCCTTTAAATAGACAAGCCCAGGCCAGAAGAAATCACTCAACCCAGGAGAGTCCAACTAACTAGAAGCCTCTCCAGGACAATACTCAGCACCCAGCAGCCTCCAGCCTGCCAAACTCAACCCCGGAGAGTCCATCAGCAGCCACTTCAGCTCAAGAACCACTCAGTAGCCTCCAGCCTTCCAGGACAACACTCAGCACCCAGCAGCCTCCAGCCTGCCGCACTCAACCCAGGAGAGTCCACCAGGAACCATCCAGCCTTCCAAGGATCAGTCTCTTCAGGACCATCCAGCCTTCCAAGGATCAGCCTCATTAGGACCACCCAGCCGCCTCCAGCCTTCCAGGAGTTCCAGGACTCCAGCCCGAAGGAAGCCACCAAGGGTCCGTTACTCAGCCCCGAGTCCAACTGGCCGCCGTCCGCTCCACTTTAGAGACTTCGAGCGCCAGGAGCAACCACTTCGAGCCGCCGTCCCCGAGAGGGCTACTCGCGCCGCCGACGCCCCAAGAGAACCTCGCCGCCCCGCTCGACGCGCCACCAGCACCCCCGACGAGCCGTGCCCCGCACCGCTCCCCGGGCGGATCGGACCGCGTCCAGGCCGCGTTCCCCGCCTCCGACAACCGGGAAAGGCCGCTCCATCACCTCCGGCGCCAGAGACTAGGCGCCTGCTTTGTACATATTTATTTTCTTGTTTTTCTTTGTTTCCCTCTTGTATATATATAGTCATAAGTTTTTTGTATGTAGCATCCAAATCCATAGCAATAAACGTATTAAAAGTTACACCAATTATTTAGCAGCCTCAATAAGGGTAACGCCTACACCCCTCCTTCAGCTGACCTACCGACTGAGCAAAGAACAAGGCGTGTTAAGTTATTGCTGAGTTATCAAGGAGTACTTGATTTCAGATTAATTGAAATTATGGGCAAATTACGTTTTAGGGCAAGCAGGAACGATATTCCAGTTATGAAAATACAATTCCAACATCTTTGGGTCATCATACGTATTAAAATCATCGGGGAACACGCTATATGAATCCACCCTCGTATGATTTGTGCTGCGATGTTATATCGTTCAGTGTTGGCAGTTCCAGCTAAGATTTTATTATTATTATTATAACTATTTCTATTTTAAAAGGCCCAAGGAAGCAAAAATGTCTAAGATATTTTGTATCAATAGTAATACAATACTTACGTATGCTTAAGGCAGAAGCTATTGCATAGTAACTTTATTCACTATATGACTATAGTCTCGGATTGTCAAAATGACGTTTTATGGTGGCACTGTTGAATTTCTATTGTTTTATTTGTTACTACTAGGCTGAACAACGCAAAAGCGTAAATTTTAAAGTTTGCGTTTTTGTTATCTGGCAACTTTTATTTATTTTTGCCTAAGTCTATTCGAAATACAAAAGATTTTGATTTAACCATAATCTATAATTTATAGTTTTGACATTAGTAACTTAATTAATTGTTTCTAATTACCCATAGTTTGACTTAAAAGTAATAACCATGATATAAAGGATTGTTTTTAATTGGATTTTGACATTGACTATCCGGGACTATAGTGAATAGAGTTTACACCAGATGATTTTGAAAACCCTCTCGGGGGACCTCACTCCTAGAGAGCGCGTCCCCCAGGCGGCGGATGGGGGAAGTCCTGGAGACAGGATTGCCGTGAATATTCATAATAAGCGGCCGTGGACCAAAGGCCAGTTGTCCCGAGGTAACGGGGCTCACCTTCATTGGGCTAATCACCCATAAGGCGGGAAGTTGATTCAGAGAAATACAAATAGCCTCGGACCAGGACTGAACAATGGAAGACGAAATGCAAGGAAAAGGAAAACGAGATATGGGACTTGGAACGTTAGAACGCTTACGGGAAAAGAAGTTGAGATTATAGAGGAAATGAAGAAATATAACCTGCAGATCTTGGGAATAAGCGAAACGAAAAAGAGGGGAATAGGAATACAAGATCTAGAAAATGACTGCGTACTAAGATACTCAGGAGTAACAACGGGAAGAGCCAAAGAAGGGGTAGGCATAATTACAACAAGGGAAATAGAGAGGTTGGTAACCAACTGGAAAGCGATAAGTTCAAGAATTATAACCATAGACCTGCAACATGAAGAAACAATAACAATAATACAGATATATGCCCCAACAGAAGGAGCAACGGCAGATGAGAAAGAAATATTTTATGAAGAATTAAACAAAGAGGTGGAAGAAGGGAGACAAAGAAGTAAACACATAATGGTCTTAGGAGATTGGAACGCTCGAATAGGAAAAGGAGAAAATGGATTTGGAATGATCGGGAAACATACTGTAGAAGAGAATCTCAACAACAATGGGGAAAGGATGATAGAAATGTGCATAGACAACCAACTACTTATAGGAAACACGTTCTTCAACCATAAGAGTATACACGCGTACACCTTCGTGGAAGAAGCAAGACGGGTGAAAAGCGTGATAGACTATATAACATACAGCACAACTGCCAGATACGCAATAATGGATGTAAAAGTAATTAGGGGAGCAGAATTAACAACAGACCCCAGACTTTTGATAGCAGACACCAGATTCAGAACGCCGAAAAAAGAGAGACAAAAGGACTATGAACAAATTAAAACTAAAGAACTAGATATAGAAGAAAACAGACTAAAATATAGAGAACGCCTCCAAGATAAGCTAACAGCACAAGAGCAGCAAGAAGGAGAATATGGAAATACATGGAGCATAGATGAAAGATGGAATAGATTCAAAACGTCTATACTAGAAGCGGCCAAGGATGTCTGTGGAATGAAAAGGAAGAAAGAAGGACAAAAAAGGACAAAATGGTGGAATGAAACGGTAAAAGAAAAAGTAAAGTTGAAGAAACAAGCGTGGAAAAACTACCTGAGTGAAAGAACCGAAGAAAACAAAGAAAGGTACAAACAAAAGCGTAACTAAGCCAAAGAAGCAGTCAAGGAAGCAAAGACAAGATCATGGGAAGATTTCGGCACAACCATCGAACAATCGTATGGGGAGAATCAAAAGAAGTTTTGGAAAATTGTTAAAGGACTAAGGAACAAGAAAGGAAAGCAAGTAAGAAGTATAAGAAACAAAAGTAAGAATAATAAGGTTGAAACGGAAATAGAAAACATCCTGAGAACATGGAGAACATACTTTGAAGATAAATATAGTGAGAGCGAGAACAGAGAAGAAAGCGATGAAGAAGGAAGACAAGGAAGGAACGAAGTCCAACAGGGAAATAATCGAGAAAGAGATGAGATAAGACGAGAAAAGGTAGAGGTAGCGCTAAGATCCCTGAAAAATGGAAAATCCCCAGAAATGGATGAGAAAACATCAGAGATGCTGAAATATGGAGGAGAAATAGTAATAGACTGGATAACCAAGATCTGTAAGCAAGCATGGGATAGCGAAGTAATACCAAAGGAATAAAAAAAGAACCTTATAATACCGTTACATAAGAAAGGAAACACCATGGAAAGTGATAATTACAGAGCAATAAGCCTGACACCGGTAGCCCTTAAAGTATATACAAAAATATTACAAAGGAAATTAAGAGACGAGATAGAAGATGAACTGCAACAAGAACAAGGAGCATACAGACAGGGCAAACAAACACAAGACCACATATTTACACTGCGAATGATAACAGAGAAGTGCTTAGAGAAGGGAAAAACATTACATCTAGCATTCCTCGACTTGAAAGCGGCTTTCGACACAGTGCCAAGATACCACATATGGGGTATCTTAGAAGAAATGAACGTTAGTATAAAACTTAGAAAGACAATCGAAAGCATATATAAGAATGTAGAAGGATGCGTAAGACTGAATGGCAGATGCTCAAAGAATTTTAAAATGAAAAAAGGAATCAAGCAAGGCGATAGCCTGAGTCCACTATTATTTATAATACTAATGGGCAAAATAGTAAAGCAGTGTAAACTAAAAACAAGAAAGACGAAAATAGGAAACTGGAATTTGAGACCAATTTACCTGAAGAGCTTGATATATGCAGATGACGTAGTACCAGTGGCCAATAGCAGAAGAGAATTACAAACAATATTAAACAGATGGAGAACAAAGGTCTAAAGATTAATGAGGATAAAAGTAAAATTATGAGAGTATCAAGTATCCAAGAACAACAAGGAGTAGAAATAAGAATACACGGCAAGCCACTAGAGGAAGTAGAACGTTACGAATATTTAGGCACAATAATATCAAATGACGGGAAAATAGATAAAGAGATACAAAATAGAATAAGCAAAACGAGTAAACTTTTCTACACAATTAACAACACGATCATTGGAAAGCGAGATAATAAGCAAAAAGACGAAAATGCACTTATATAAAACAATATACATACCAACACTCAACTGTGGGTCGGAAAGCTGGACAATGATAGATAAACATAAATCAAAAGTAACTGCCTCAGAGATGAAATACCTACGTAAAGTACAGGGAAAAACGAGACGAGGCCGAATCAGAAACCAAGTCATCAGAGAACAACTTGAACAGGAACCTGTGGTACACACAATTGAAAATAAACAACTCAAATGGCTAGGACACGTAGTACGGATGGAAAATAATAGAATACCGAAACAGGCTTATGAAGCAAGAATAGAAGGAAGGTGACCGAGCGGAAGACCTAGAAAGACATGGAATGATACAATAACAGAAATAGCATCAAGAAGAGGGAAGACACTAAGAGAAGTGAAAGAAATGGCTAGAAGCAGGAACAACTTTAGGAAATGGATAGATGGATAGAGGCCCCAACGCTGTAATGGCAAAAAAGGAAAGACAAAGAAGAAGAAGAAGAAGATTTTGAAAACCAGGCATACATTTTAAGTGCACATATGTAAATATATTGTTCAGATTCGCAGATTTCACTATTCTATTCGAAATCTAATCTTGTGAATTCGAAGATTTAAATAGTCTCAGGTTCGGTATTCGAATCATAAATTTCTGATACTGACAGCCAGGGGTGTAGTCGAGGGGGAATCCGGGGGAACGGCGTTCCCCCACTGGTTTTTTGTTAAGTAAAAAAAAAAGATTACATTTAGTAGAAAGTTAATTTAATACAATAATTACGGCAAAAAAAAACACACAAGTAAAACTTACTAAATTTACTGGCAGATCTTCTAAAATGTACGTTGTTTCTTATTGCAAATATTAAGCGATACTAAATTGAACGTATTGTACGGCGTAGGCCTAAATGGAGTAAATACTGTTGTCTGCACAAACAATTTGATAATTGTTCATTCCAGTGTCATTTAAATAGTGGTATATGTTATTATTTAGAAAAATCACGCCAAACATGACTTGCTACTTGCTATGAATATACAAAGTATTAAAAACAGTTTGAACTAGAAAGTTGTGGGCTTATATTTATATATTAAGACTACAAAACCGCAAACATCGTAATACCGAAAAATTGCACCAGAAAACATCAAATTTCCGGAAGAGGACTTCCGGACCCCCCTTTTCCTAGGGAATATTTCACCCCTCCCCCTCCACACCCCACGGAAGTCTAGCGTTCCCCCATTGCCAAATTTGCCACTACACCACTGCTGACAGCCCTACGTCGAAATGTCGTATTTAGATTGGAAAACTCAATTGACTTGTTCAGATTATGTTGAGATTCGAATTTCGAGCTCATATTCAAATCTTACGTTCACATTATGTATTACATATGTTCAAATTTGAATTCCATATTCGATTCGAAAATTAGAATCTTAGGGATTTGAATAGTTTTATATTCGGGATTCCAATCTTAAGAATATCCGAATCTTGACAGCCCTCCGAGAAATTCTATAAACTCGCCTTATGAGATGTAAAATTTATAATAAAAAATACTATTATTTCTAAACTTCCCAATGTAGAAATCTTCTGAGAGTATATTTTACTATGCCGATTAGTAATTCTTCTAGAAAAATATGAGTCTCACTTTTAAAACTTGAAAGCTAGCTCCGAAACTGTATTGGGCAGAGCGTTAACGTTATCAATAATTCAGATAGGAGCAGAATTATGACAAGATATTAAACGATTTCACTGAATTAAAAGTCAGAAAAAAACTATATTTTCTTCATTAGTTTCCTATTGTTTATTACTTGTAATGTATTTTCATTTTGTGACTTTTTTAGTACTGTTCCTATTAAAATTACCTTTTTAAACAATTGCATGGTAGTACATTATACAGAAAGGAAGAGTAAAGCATTATTTTTTCAAAGTGTAAGTTTAAAGCTCAAGGGCGAAGCCCGCGGACTGCAAATACACCGAGGGAAAAATGGCGATTACTCCTGCCTTGTATATATTATTTTTGCCACGACCTAGAGTAAAAACACAAGAAACAATTATTTTTATAAGGCGTTACAGTCAATTGGAATTACACTGCAACATTTAGTAGCCTTTGAATTGTGTTTATGGATACTATAACAACATACATCTTGTATATTGTTTATAATGACTATTTCCTGCATCTCCTATTATCCAATCAAATGTCACGGTTTTCCAAAATTCAACCAATCGCGTGTTTTTATAGCGGTAAAAAATCAAAATTTTTCCTTGGGATTTTTCAATTTAGTTTTGCCACTTGTATCGATGGTTACCACTAAACGTGTTGTTTTAATCAAGGCGGTATTTCAAAGATGTCTTTAAACTGTTATTGTGTGTCAGTATAAATGTCATATGCATTGCGTACCTACCGATACAAAATGACCCGATACTTAGGAAATACTCCACAAAACGCATTTTGGGGTCATGATTTTGCTCGGAAAATTTGTTACTCAATATTTGTTATTTTATTGCAAAATCTCTTGACAAACTAACTTTGATAAATTCCCCCGCCTTTGGCTCGGGAATTTTATCAAGTTACTTTGTTGTATGACATTGCTAAAACAACAAACTTTCGTGGAAAAAATACCGGCAATCATTCGCCCTTAATACATTATTACCGAAAATATTGTTAAAATGAAAATTTCGCTACAATTTTTGTAACCAACCTAGAAACTGATTTTTAGTCCCAGGAAAAATATGTGCATGTTATTCAGCTGCGCGGCGCTGAGAAACTGATTTTTAGTCCCACTAAACATATATTTAGGGCCCATGTTTGACCCTTTCGTCTAGGGCCTGCAAATATTTAAAGTCGACCCTGAAGGTGCTCTATCTGACCCACTTAACTGACAGAGCTGTCTAATTTGTTAATGTCATTTCGAGACCCTAGGTAACACCCAAGAATGTTAGTGTTTATTCTTGGGTAACACTAAAGAAACTACAGTTATATAAGCATGACAATTTAACTGGTGTCATTGTCAACCAATGGCATTCTTCAATTTAAAAATAAACTACCCATCGAACGATTTTTTTAGTGACATTATTTCGAGGAGCTTTATTTCAGCGACAATTTTCTTATAACCATTATTTTTGTGAAAAATACCTTGGATTTTAGTTTTAGAAAAGGTTTGTTTGTTTGTAAAAATGTGCTATGATCGGTCACTATGGATACAATTCAAAGATCACTAGTTTTGTGAATTTATAATTTTAGTGTTAGGAGTATTTTTATTTATCACTTTCAATACTTTAAAAGTTAAATTGTCAAGACGAATATGACTCTAGGTCAAAATATTGCCGTCAGTTTTTGCTCTTTAGAGTATCTCGTTTCTGTTGCTTTAGAAAATAACGACTTGTGCAAGCACTCGACGTAATTTTCGTCGCCACAGAAACTCGTATCTGAATCGCAAAAATTATTATCGGCAATATTTTGACCTCTCCTATTATTACTGAAAATATTCTAAAATATGTGGTAAAACACTATAAAGCAAATAGGGAATTTGTATTTAGTAGGACAGCACCGACAACCACGTTTTATTTCAGCGACGGTGTCATTTTCTTTTGTTTTCAGTTACAAAACCAAAATTTGGAAATTTCTAAGTAAAACACTAAAAATAAAAATATTTTTGACAGGGGAGTTTTGTATACTTTTCGATAAAATAAGAAAATAGTTATTCATGTAAACCAACGATTCGTTATATTTAATGTTATAACAGGACACTTATTCTTCGTATACCGATATAATGTGAAACGAGCTAGAAATACATACACTACGCAAAAATCAGCACAAAATAGAGAGGAAATCGTCAAAAATGGGGCGGATAAAGTTGAAGCTATACATTGATTCAAAAAATACATATAATAGCCTAAAACGAAAATGTTTAAATTTTAAACAACATTAGATCACTCAAAAAGCATTAAAAAGGGCAATTAAAGGTTTATTAAATAACAAGTAAATCAAAAGTGGGCGTTGTGACCAAATGCGAAGGTGGACGTTGTGACCAGAGGGGGCGTTATGCCGGTGGACGATGTGTCCAAGGTGGACGTTGTGACCAAATTTGAAAGTGGACGTTGTGACCAGAGTGGGCGTTATGGCGGTGGACGTTATGTTCAAGGTGGACGTTGTGACCAAATTTGCAAGTGGACGTTGTGACCAGAGTGGGCGTTATGGCGGTGGACGTTGAGACCAGGGTGGACGTTACGACCGACGCCGTAAAATTTTATTCGCAAGAGGCGTCGGTGACGTTGTGACAAGAGTGGGCGTTATGGCGGTGGACGTAGTGTTCAAGGTGGACGTTGTGACCAAATTTGAAAGTGGACGTTGTGACCAGAGTGGGCTTTATGGCGGTGGGCGTTGTGACCAGGGTGGACGTTACGACCGACGCCGTAAAATTTTATTCTCAAGAGGCGTCGGTGAACGTTGTGACCAGAGTGGGCGTTATGGCGGTGGACGTTGTGTCCAAGGTGGACGTTATGACCAAATGCGACGGTGGACGTTGTGACCAGAGTGGGCGTTATGGCGGTGGACGTTGTGACCACGGTGGACGTTATGACCAAAAATGTGCAGTGGACGTTGTGTCCAACATGGCGACCAAACTAGGTGGTGGACGTTGTGACCAGTGGGCGTTGTGTCCAAGACCCAAAGTAAGTAGTAAATATGTAATTCACTCAGTGTTAAGGACTTATTTGTTTTAAATTTATTTAACATATACCTTTTATTAAGCTAACTGAAGCACTTCCTACAGGATATCAGTCGCAACAACACAAGCAGCCCTCCTCTTGATCCACTAGAAACCTCAGTAAAACAAGGCTTCCTGTAATAGCTACTGTTGTTGATCATCTCCTCTATAACTCCAATGCCGACAACAACATCGTTAAAAACCATTTTCACAGGAACCGTCCCTTCTTGTCACATCCACCAAGCTGATAGCCTTCCAAACTGCCTTTACCTCCAATGTAAGCTCCCTGTTTTTTAAAATTCATATGTGATTTATTCAAATCCACTGCAGACATTATTATTCCATGTATACTATTTTATTGTTATTAGATGCTCTTATTCCTTTTTGTACCATTTATTAATCATTTTATTCTTCAGTATTTTAAAATTCATTTTATTTCTTTATTTAGTTAATTTTTAAACAAACTATTTAACACAACAGCTAGACGATAAATACCATTTCATTAAAGGGTTTTTATTCTTTTAAATTTCATTTTACTATAAAAACATGTTACATATTTAGAAAAAAGTTAGTTGTTATTTTGTAATATATTTTTCCTAGTAATAAATTATACCAATTTTTTTTACAGTCTAACACTCCTGATACATTTCTACATGATATACTTTATTATAACATTTCACAATTGACTTTTTCAGATAATCATTTGACTTTGGCTTTCACTTTACTTATTCCGTTTGTCAGTTAATACAAATTAAGATTTAAGCTCTGATGTTACCAAGCAACTATCCCAACTAAATCAACTTATATGCTCGAACTTTTTTAATAAACTATTCACAATTTAACAGTAACTGTATCTAATCTCCCATTCGTTAAACAAATCTCAAATGTTTATATTGTACTTTTAATTCATAAAACCTCTCTTGTACTTGTTAATTCCTAATTATCAATCTCAAGAAGCTACCATAACAGTACATACAAACATTGAACCTACTTTCATTGCTAGGTAGATTTTATCATCTGCCTTTAGTATAAATTTATTAAGATCTTCTAAAATTTTAGATTTTTTTGGTACATAACCTTCAGATAACCGTTTCAATAAAGCCAGCAATTTATTATACTTAAACAGGATCTTAACATCGAATAGGTCGTCCACAAAGTAGATGGTTTATCGTATACGTCTTACGTTGTAACCAGTAGTTGTACAAGGCGGGTTCTGGACCAAAGTGTGTCTCTGCGCATTTGTTCTGCGCAGGTTGTTAATATGGGCGATATTTGCGCGCACCGGATGTCGCGCAGACGTGGGGGCTATTTTTTGCGAGGTGATTGTCCTCAGGGTGACGTCATAGTCTGGGAATTTGCGTTGACGCTGAAGACTAAAATTATCCTCAACATGTGTTATACACACATGTTCTTGTAACATGTGGTTACGATGATTCATCACAGCATGTGGCAACATGTGTTATGGTGACTCATCACACATGTGGTACATCACAGCATGGAGTAAATTGCCTCCTCTTGATAGTTCAGTGAATTAGTTGTGTGTGAAAAATTTGCTGGTGATGACATCATTGCTCGGCAGTTGTGTTTTCTCTCTAAATACGCAATTTCGGCTGTCTGCAAAATCAGTGTTGCAGCGACACGCGTACTTTCAATATGTGTGCAGCAAATAGCATTTCAGAATTAAGTTCAAATTCTATAAAATCAATTAGGCATGCATTACAGTTTATAAAATGTAGTGATGAGGTTGATAGGTGGATTAAGCTTGTAAATAGAACTATTTCAACTGTTAGGCGGTTTATTCGTGATGGTGGTGGTAAAAATGAAAATCCTTTCAAGTTAGAAGCAAACCTTAGTTTATTAAAGGGACAGCGGCAATTATTAAGAAATTTAAAAATTAAATTAGTAAAGAGAGGATCAGGTGTAGGAGGCGAGCGACAGCAAAAGTTTTTAAATAAAAACAAGCTAGTGTGGGAAGACGTGGAATCATGTTTTCATAGTCGAATAAGGACTGACATCATTGCAAATTTGGGTTATAAGAAGCCCCAAGAATTTCTTTCAAAATCGTATAAAAGTTTTTTAATAAAAATTAAAAAGATTATGAAAAATAATTTAATCTTTAGAGCTAATATAATATTTAGCGCATATTTTATCAAACCTAGCAGTGGAGAGATAGATTTAAAAACGTTTGCTACTAAACATGAAAAAAAAAAGATTCTGGTACTAATATAAAACAATGGTACGCAAACTATGTGGAAAATAAACTCTTGACAAAATTAGAAGAGTTTCAAGAACGTGATGCAGGTTGGAGTTTACTCGAGATACTACATTTAAAGGTAAATTTAAATAATTACAGTCCACTAACAGTAGGTAGTTATATCGAGTTGCCTCACGATATAAAAAATAAAAAAGCTGTAGTTAACGTAAAAAATTATGATCAATATTGTTTTTTTTGTGGTCAATAGTATCAGCATTACATATCTTCGTATCCACATTTCAACGAAGTTTTAAATTACGCAGGCCTAGAATTTCCAATAAAATTAAAAAACGTATCAAAATTTGAAATTATGAATGATTTGCGTATAAATATTTATACTTTAGAAAAGAAAAATAAATATAGTAAAAATATAGTACTGCCGATATAGGCATATTAGTAAAAATACACTAATTAATAAGGATGCTATACATTTATTAATGATACCCAACGGAGAGAAGCAGTTTCATTTTTGTTGGATTAAAAGTTTATCTAGATTGGTTACAACTCCGATACATAAGAAAAAATCTCAAACTTTTCTATGCGATATTTGTCTAAATCATTTTGTAACTAAACAGTCTCACACAAATCATATTAACAATTGTAATAGCGTAAATAAAACTAAAGTTAGAATGCCTTATAGGGGTGAATGCATAGAATTTACAAACTATAAATATCAGGAAAAAGTGCCATTTTCAATCTACGCGGGCGTGGAATGTATTTTAGAAAAGCAAAACAACGTTACTATGTCAGCTGAAACTAGTACAGTTTATCAAAAGCACACTCCATTTAGTATCGCATATTATTTAAAATGCTCATATGATGACTGTTTATCGCGATTTAGGATATATCGCGGTGCCGACTGTACTGAGCGATTTGTAAAAGAATTGCAGGCTATAACATATCAAGTAAGTGATATATTGAAAAATGTACAACCTATGAATATTAGTCAACAGCAAAACGAGTCGTTTAAAAAAATCAGTATGCTGTTATATTTGCAAAAAACCATTATCTGTCAAAGACGTGCGTGTACGTGATCACCAACATTGTAATCTTAAGTACACAGATGCTCATTATATTCCTGTTCTCTTTCATAATCTCAGCGAGTTTTATTAAAAGGCCGCCGAAACGACTTTTTAAAAAACGTTTATTTTTATTTTACAATGAAATATAACATTGGAAGCACACAGCTAGCCGCCGGACAATTTCTTACATCTAGCTATGATACGAACACAATGGAACTTATCGACTGACTGGAGCTTAACTTAGAGGTGCAAGCTACTAGTATATATACTATGCCTAATCAGCTAAGATAAGCGTTATCTCTAAAAGGGAGCGTGAGACAGGAAGCCACGTGCGTTCAAGGTTGCAGACTTGCAATTCATATAAAGAAGCTATTTATCGTTCAAGGTTGCAAGCTTGCAGTTTTACACAGGAGACCATTGTCTATTCATAATATAACTCGTCCGCCGATAAAATGTTCAATGGGTGGTATTCAAATATGCCTCCATTGAACTTACAAAGAGAAAAGAAAATTAAACTTATGCATTTACGTTAACCGGTTCAAAATCTTTATTTAAAAATCTAATAAGTTTAATCTTCATTGTGTTTCTATTATAATACAAATACAATATAAAAATTATTAACATAAGAATAGTACACAGAGTAAATATAATTGCAGACACACTTAAATTATCAGATTTAATATAATTAACAGGTTTTAACAAATTTTCATATTTATTAAGTTTAATTCGGTCCTCAACCAATTTCTGGGTGTCAAGAGGTATCAAGTCAATCTTTGAAACATTTATGTGGTTTGATTCAGGAATTATTAAGCGGTCAATGTTTGAAATTTTTAAATTAACAATTTCATTTGAGGTTCTTTTTGCGGTGAATAACATGTGTTTTTGATTTATCGAAACAAGACAGTCTGAACTGAGGTGTAAGAGGTTAGTGCCAGATATTCCTTTTCTAAAATTCTGATTTTTACATTTGACGTCCAATATTGCTTCAGATGGGGAAGATATTAACCATGTCGCAGGATTTATTTGTGATATTTTGATTTCTGTTAAATTGAATAAATAAGGGATACATGTTTTATTTTTATTAAATGACAGAAGTTGTGTTTCGCACAATTTGTCGTTGGGGATTTCAAAGTAGTTATTTTGATTACAAAAGTAGGTGTCTAAAGTTATAAGTTTACAATGACTTATTTCAATGGGAATGCTGTTTTTAACGTTAAATAATAAAGTACTATAAGTAGGTATAATCATACGAAATTGATAATTTTGGATAAAAATCGGAAATGGTATTAATTGTATCATTTGATAATCGTTAGTTTTGGAAGTAAGAGGTATTTCGAATATAAATGTAGTTCTGTTTTTAACTTGATAAACTTTTGTAATGATAATTGACTCGTATAAATGTAAATACTGTAACTCTGCAGGATATGGAATAGTTAAAGCTTTTTCTGATATGCTATTGAGATACGTCGAAATTTCATTTAGATTTTCAATTAAATCGTCATTATCAATTAATGACATATGCATCTGTTGATTTTGGGCAAAAGTTAATGCATTTTCTAGTTCCAAACAAGTGTTAATAAGTAGTTGCAAAAATTGAATTGCTTCTAGCAAGACTGTTTTTAAGGAGTATGTAGCGAGATTTTTGCGTAATTCCTCATTTTGTAAAATTATTTTATTTATATTTCTGTCTAATAATTCTTGACTCTTTGCTATATCATTGATTACTGAGATGGTATCATTTAAAATTTTAGTTTGTTCTAATATAACGTCATTTTGAATTTTATTGCTTTCTTGCAATTTAGTAATCATAGATTCATATCTGACTCCATCGTTGGCGTCGAGGTTTCCAGTTAAAAATTTGAAAGCGGATCCAAGTCCATCGAAAAGTCCTCTTTTATTAATTTTGTGTTTAACATCAGGAAATAATTGACTTAAGAGTTTATCTGTTTTTTCAAGATATTGTTTTAATATTATGAGTAAATTGTTATGATTGATAATAACATCATCAATCCTTTTAAATTTTGTATATTCAATAACGTAACTTTTATTTTCAAGTAACGGTATTATTTTCATTAAATTAGTTCTAAGTGTGTCATAATTAACAAATATAGGGGTATAGTCTACATTTCTAATAAGCGTCCATTCGCTTTGTTTAAGCACTACGTTTCCTAAGTTTAGAGGATATAATCCAGGATTATCTTTTAAATTTTTAATAATAATATCGCTCTGTATAACTAGTGATTGAGTCAGCAGGGTACAGGCGATGAAGAGTGTAGTAATCCTGAAAAAGAGAGAGCAATAGTTCCTTTTAGTCAGGGTGTTTTATATTTCCATATTTTTTTAAAAAATTAGATTTAATTTTGAATTTCAATTTTACTTCTGAAATTAGTTCTAACAAATATTTTTTCATTTAATTGGAATGTTTGATTTTTCCGAATTGGTTTTAATTTTAAATTTTATCTTTACTTCTGAAATTTATTTTAAATAATACTTCTTCGTTTAATTGAAATGTTTGATCTTTCTGAATGGGTTTTAATTTTAAATTTAATCTTTACTTCTGAGATTTGTTTTAATAAATACTTTTTCGTTTAATTGAAATGTTTGACTTTTCTGAATTTGAATTTAATTTTAAATGGTTGTAAAGGTTTTTCTTTGTTTTCCTTTAGCAATATCAATTATAAAGGTATGTTGCTGTGAACATCTTAGTTTTAACGCGAGAAATATTGTGATTATTAAAATTGTAAATACTAGATTAATACAAGCTTAGGTCTTGTTTGTTTGTTAAGTATAATTTTTATTTGAGTTTTTTCTGATTTAAATGATTTTAGTCTTAAGTTTTTTTCTTAAGATGTTATTTTTTTAAAATACTTTTGATATTTGAAGTTACTGATTTATTTATTAGAATTTATTTCTAATACTTAAAGTTTTTCAAAAATTCAAGGGTGTGAACAATCTTATTTTTTTCTTTAAACACACGGTTAAAAATTTAGTTATTTTGGCAAAATTTTTGATAAATGTTCTTTAGTAGACTATTTGGTTAAAAATTATTTTATTTAGATTTTTAAGTGCTGGGAAATTTTGATTATTGAATTTTTAGATGAATCTGATTTTATTCCTACTTTAGAAGGAGCTATATAATCTAAATATTTTACAAATTTATGTTTGAATTACTAAACCTTATGAGTTGACTTTTCGTCAGTTTTGAAATTATATGTGCATTGGTTTTAGTCTTAAATTGTTTTTTTTTAAATTGTTATTTAAAATAATTATCTAAAATACTTTTAATGTTTGGAGTTTTTATATTAAAGTTGTTAAAAAATTGTTATTTGAATTAATTATCTAAAATACTTTTAATGTTTGAAGTTTTTATATTAAAGTTGTTAAAAAATTGTTATTTAAATTAATTATCTAAAATACTTTTAATGTTTGAAGTTTTTATATTAAAGTTGTTAAGTCTGATAGACTGATTTTGTTGAGCTCATAATTTTTATTTTTTTATAAGATTAAGGATTATAAATATTAATTTCTTGTATTTCATTTAAAGTATTAATTACGCTTGTTTTAAATTGATTATTGTATGATTTCAATTGCTGAAGGCTTAGTCATGCCTTTTTCATTAAATTTTAATTTTGGAGTTATTTTAGTTTCATTTTTTTTATGCTGATAAATTTTACGAAAAGTTCTGTACACAGGGTTAACTGTAGGTTTTGTTGAGAAAAATAAAAATCTTAATTTTTAGGTTTGGAAAAGTTACATTAGTTTCATTTTTTTTTGTTTAGTTTTTACGGGTTATAATAAAATGGTATCGTAGCTCTTTCTGTCTGAATATGCATCCATTTATAATCTATTCGTGCGGATAATTTTGAAAATAAGTCGGATCCAATAAGTCCTATATAGTCTGGGTTAAAATTATATAAATAACATGTATGTGTTCCGTTTTCATAAAAAAGACTGGGGATTGGTAAATCTGCAATTAAGTTATGTTGAGAAATTCCATGAGATGTAATTATCTCGAATTCTGTTTCATAAATATAATTTGGAAAATGTTGTTGTACAAATTCTGGAGAAATTATTGTTTGTGAGCTACCTGTATCAATTAAAAGTTTATCGCCAGTGGCGGGAATTATAATATAAGGAAGATCTGATTTTGAATTTATATTAAAAGTTAAAATATGCTTTTCCGAGGCTCTTAATGAAAATTTACTGTATCGTTTGGATCTGGATATTCGAAATAATCGTAAGTATAGTCTAAATCTTGTGATTCGTAATTTTCAGTTGTATCTTGAAAATTGTCAGGGTCAAAATATTCCTGAAGGTTTTCGTTAAAATTTTCTGGAGTTGAAAATTCTCCATTTTCAAATAAATTTTCGTTTAAGTCTTCATATTCATCCGGAGGTTTTTCTTGATGGTAATTTAAATGATTAAAATTTCCATTAACGTTTTGAGAATTTGCTCGATATTTATTGGGGAAATTTGATTGTTGAGTAGCTGGTCTTTTTATAGTGCTAAAGTCCATAGGTTCTGGTTTATTTGTTGGTGAAAAATTTGGTTTAGGTGCAAATGCATTAAAGCTTGAATTTTGAGTTATTCTAGAATTATTAGGATTGTTAAAATTTGTTGGACTTTTAAAATAATTGGTATTTTGATTAAAATTACTTCGATTTTGTTGAAATGGTCTTTGCATAAAATTTGGGTTATTAAATTTAGGTTTATATGAATTTCGTGTTTGAATATTGGAAGTTAAATTTGGTTTGTTTAATTTTTGACTTTGAAAATTATTTTGATTTTGAGAATATCTGATATCAATTTCTTCTTTTACTATGCTTAAGGCTTGTTCTAGTGAAGTTGGGTTTCTACTTCTTACGAAGCTTCCTAAATTTTCATTTAGTCCACTTGTAAAAGTGCGAAGTGCTAAATCTTTGTTAGCCTTTAATTTATAAGTGATAATGTCTTTTGATTCTTGACTCAGAGAAACTTTTGAATTATAAATAGCTAAATGAGTTCTAATTTTATTGAAAAATTCTATGGGAGAGTCTTTATTCTGTTTTAATTTAGTTAAATCAATTAAAAGATTCAATTCTGACCTTTGGTCGCCAAAATTTTCAATTAAGACATTTTTTAAGTCTTTCCAAGTATCATACTCGTAACCTGTGATTACTTCTAACGCTTGACCTTTTAATTTATTCCTTATCGAATTTAAAATTACTTGGTTGATATAATCGTTTAAATTTTCTGTACAAAATTTAGTTGCAATGATTTCTGCGGATCTGATAAATTCCGAAAGAGTGGCTTGATTACCATCATATGTGGGAATTTCATTTAATAAAGCTACATTAAAATGTGGGGGAAACAATGATGCGTTTTGATCAACCATATTTGTTGTAACAACCCAAAATTATTTAAAAATAAAATTCTAGGGATGGAATTCCTTGGTGAGCGTGATCGATCTCGTGACATAAAATTTTACAATTGGTTTCAAAATATAATTTTTTTTATAAAAATTTTGTAGACAAAAATTAATTTTACTTTATTTGTTTCACTTGATTTTTAATTTTGTTTTATGTTAGTAAACAATTTATATGACTAGGGGATGCTTCTAATAGGGGGTAGGAGCCCTACGCGCAAGAACGCAAGCACAAATGCAAATTAAGCACACCTATTATGTGCAGCAATTGGTCTGGCTTACTACGTTTTGCCTGAACTTATAAATAAATATTTAAAACTATGTTAGTATAATTTTTAAAACTTTATATTAGTTAACTTTGTTGTTTTAGGCGAACGCTTTAATAATTATCACTTTTGAAAATTATATTACGTTACTTTGTTGCCTTTGAAATTTTTACTTTGTTGTTTAGGCGAACGCTTTAATAATTATTACTTTCGAAAATTATATTACGTTACTTTGTTGCCTTTAAAATTAATTATTTTGCTTTTTCTTTAAAACTTGAAAATTATTACTTAGGCGAACGCTTTAATAGTCGTTACTTTGTTGCCTTTAAAATATACCTTTGCTTTTTCTCTAAAGCTTGAAAATTATTATTTTTAAAATATACCTTTGCTTTTTCTCTAAAGCTTGAAAATTATTATAAAAATATGCACTTACATTGTGCGTTAAAATTGACGAACGGCGTGCGATCAAGCTACGTCCTGTTGTCTTCAAAAAGGATGCGTCGATCCTGTTGGTGTCGGCTGGCCTGCACAGAGGTCCTGAAGTCCGACTTGGATAGTCCAGCTTTGCGCCAGAGCGTTATCCAAAAGTTGTCCTGGGGTCGTCGTTGTTGACGTTGCCAATACCAGAGACTGATCCCAATGATCAAGATGGTCCCAATGACCAGATGGTTCCAATAACCACGGAGGAGCAGGAGCTGGGTCGACGGGCGCTTCTCACGATCGGGCGATGTTTGTCCCTGTTGGAGATGTCCGAAGATCCGCTGGGTGGTAGGTTTCGATTTGCGGCAAAGAGCTGAACCTCAAGGAAAGTTGCTGGTCGACTCGATGTTTGTAGTTTTCCAGGTTTTCCTCCACAAATCCGAACGACTGCGCCAGTTTTATTAAAAGGCCGCCGAAACGACTTTTTAAAAAACGTTTATTTTTATTTTACAATGAAATATAACATTGGAAGCACACAGCTAGCCGCCGGACAATTTCTTACATCTAGCTATGATACGAACACAATGGAACTTATCGACTGACTGGAGCTTAACTTAGAGGTGCAAGCTACTAGTATATATACTATGCCTAATCAGCTAAGATAAGCGTTATCTCTAAAAGGGAGCGTGAGACAGGAAGCCACGTGCGTTCAAGGTTGCAGACTTGCAATTCATATAAAGAAGCTATTTATCGTTCAAGGTTGCAAGCTTGCAGTTTTACACAGGAGACCATTGTCTATTCATAATATAACTAGCGGGTATGATGCACATTTTATTATAAAGCCATTAGCAAACCTGATTAGGGGGGAGATTAAATTATTACCTATAAATAAGGAAAATATATTTCATTTACAAAGCATGTGCATGGAACAAATATTTATTTTAGATTTTTAGACTCGTTTCGATTCATGGCTAGCAGCTGAGAACAATTGCCTCTAAATTTACCGAATAACCTAAAAACCATTACGCGCAAATTTTGTAAGAGCGAAAAAGAATTTCAATTATTACTACGTAAGGGGATCTTTCCCTACGACTATTTAGACAGTTTTGAAAAGTTGAATGACAACACTCTTCCTGAAAAAACTCATTTTTTTAACCAGCTGCATGAAACAACTATTTCTGATGAAAATTATGAACATGCCCTGCGTGTATGGAACACTTTCAGTGTGCAAACTTTAGGCCAGTATGCAGATATGTACCGTACTGTTGACGTTCTGCTCTTAGCTGATGTGTTTGAAAATTTCAGAGAAAATTGTATGAAAACATATTGATTAGATACTTGACATTTTTACGCAGCACCATGACTTTCATTTCAAGCAATGCTAAAAACTACTAAAGTTGTACTTTATTTTCTTTGCACTATTTTTGAAACTTGTTAAATTGTTTTTCATAATAGACGCCGGACTCAGAGCTGGGCAGCATTTGTATTTGTAAATACTTTTTTTATTTAAATACTTTGTAGTATTTAAATACTTTTTAATGGACGGTATTTGTATTTCTAGGTGCAAATACTTTGCAAAGTATTTAGTATTTAAATACAATTTTGGCAGTATTTAAATATTTTTAGGATATTTAAATAGTTTTACAGTATTTAAATACTTTGTGAATATTTAAATACTTTCAGAGTATTTAAGTACTTTGAGAGTATTTAAATACTTTCAGAGTATTTAGCTACTTTTTGTTTCTTCAAATGTATTTCTAACTAGTAAATACTTTTTCCATAGTTTTAACGTTTATCAAAATCCCAAGTTTTTACTTGAAACGCGAACACGTGTAGTGCTTCAGGCAATTTTGAGCCTGAGCAGGATGCATAAAAAGCCGGTTTGACGGGCTTACGGAGACGGTGCACCCCTGCCATTCGATTATTTCGATATTCCATTTTTTGGCAGCGCGGAACCAATAGTGGTGTTTCCTCTGTACCTGTGTCGTGATTTGTGGTGAAAATAAATTACTATTACAGTAAGCTTATATTTATAATAGTACTATTAGTAGTTCTTGTTCAATATAGGCAATTTTATCAATAAAATATTTTATGGATTTTAAGATTTTCTTTGCCGAAATATCCATAAAACACCGTAAACCAATATATTGTTTCCTTTGGAGTTTTTAATAATTCATGTACAAGCTTAAGCTATGCCATCTTTATTATTTGGCTTCATATTCGAATAAAAAGAAATTTAGAATTTTAAATTTAATTTTGATAAATTGTTTAACTGGTATACACATGTTGTGTTACTATTTAAATATTTTGCAAGTCTTTTTACATTTTAGGGATATCTAAATACTTAAGAAGTATTTTAAATGTTTTAAAAATATTTAAATACTTTTAACGCATTTAAATACTTTAAAAGTATTTAAATACTTTAAAAGTATTTAAATACGTTTAGAAAAGTATTTAACTATCAAAAGTATTTAAATACTATAGGTATTTATTATTTAACTACCTTTTGCTCAAAAAAAGTATTTAATAATTAAATACATTCAATTTTCAAAAAGTATTTAGTATTTAGTAGTTAAATACTTTTTAAAAGTATTTTGCCCAGCTCTGACCGGACTTTTTTGGAAGTAATTTGCTGACGGTATTTTCAGCAATTTTTCTTATTTCGGGGTTCAGGCCGAGTACATGAAAAATTGTCTTCACTCATTTTTAATTACTATTAATCAAAATAAACAAAAGATAATTGCCACCACAGATTCTTAAATTAAAATATGATTTTTTTTATTTAAAAATGGCAACAGGTGCAAAATAAAAAAAATAGTATAAAAAACTTGTTAATAAGTCATCTAGTGCACTCGTCCTTTAGCAAGCTCGCCGCTACGCGGCTCGCGTTCTAAACTTAAACTCGTGCCATAAAATTTGACTTATGAAACTCGTTCGTTAATATGCTATAATGAATATACGTATAGTAAAGGCAAGGAGCCAGTTTATGCACGTCATGATGTCACATAATTATTCCGTTTACGCTAGGTTTAGAAACGACTTAAATAGACCACAATGGTATGCAACCCACCAAACAGTATTCAACCCACTAACCAGTATGCAACCCAACAAACAGTATTCACCCATCAAACAGTAAAATTTATAAATTGCAATTATTATTGTGCCTCAGATTACAACGTGATTATTATTTATTTAAATTGATCTATGAATTGATTAAAATAACTTAAAACGAACATTGACAAAACAGTAAAAATGTAAATTTATTTCAATACACTTGAAACTCGACAAACTATTTACAATATAATTAATCGCTATCACAAGTGTCATCAGAATCTTCGTCGTTGACTTCTATTATTATTGGGGCAATGTCTTCTACATCAAAACCCACTTCCCTGTCCCACCACTTCTGTATAATGCCCTCTGCATGTGTAACGCAATTTGACCACGTTTCAGCTGCTACTTTACTTAACGCTTCTTGCCACATATTTAGGGTTTTTTCTACGCCGTACTCATTTTCACCTATATATGTTTATTATAATAGGTTTTGGCAATCCCCCACACATTTTCTATGGGGTTGAAAACAGGGGCGGATGGGCCAGTCTGGATTTTGGGAAATTTCCCGAAGGGCCGCTGGCTTTGGCCATAACTGGGGCCGGTCCATCGCTATGACCCTTGAAAAACAAATATATAAAAACACGCAGCACACAAAAAGAATCGCGGATTTAACCGAAATAATATTAGTAGCATAACATTCAGGCTTATGAATATTGAGGCTCCAGTCTTAAACAAAATAAATAATGAGGAAGTCAGGCCCGGACTGGCCAGGTCGGCTGGTCGGCGATCGCCGAGGGCCTCCGGTTCCGAAAATAAATTAAGGTTTACATTTTTTGTGAGTAAGACATTTGTTTAACTACATTTATAAATAGTTGCGTCAGAGTCGTTTTGTCATGCGCCTTTTCTGTTGTTTTTGAACTCTCACAATCTGGACTATTTATCAACCTGTATGTAGCTTACAAATTTGTACTAACTATACCTTGTACACAAGTCACCTGTGAAAGGGTGTTTTCTAAACTTAAAATAGTTAAAAATCGACTTACATCTACTTTAAGCCAAGACCTTATCTCCAATCTCCTTGTCATGAACATTGAAAGAGACTTATTTTACAACTTGGATAAAGATGTAATTATAGATGAAGTAGTCAGGATCACTGAACAACTGGCCAAAAAGCTGTTAGGTTAGTAAAAAAATCAACACACAGTAGTTCAGTTTCTTAGTTCGCTGTATCTGTAAAAATGTTGAGTCTATAAAATGAATATCAAGCTTTTGAATATATTTATATATTAATATTAAACATTCGTTTTTGTTGATGTAAAGTAAGTGTGTATTTTTAATCTAAAGTTTTTTTGTTTGTTGTCGTAAATAACCATTAAGATTATTTTTCTTCAACTTTTTCTTATTATCAATGAACACAAGAAAATATTGTCACTTTTTAACCATTACAGTGTTATACTTAAAACAGTTTATTACTTGAACTTACATAAATAATACGAGGGTTGCTATTTATGTATTGAGAATGAATAACAAAAACAATGATTGGGTGTAGAAACTTCTTTATTGTTTTTCAAAATACCCTTCTTTAAGATCTACACATTTTTCCATTCGATTACACCAATTGGTATAGCAGTTTTTCCACTCCGAAGTAGGTATCCCCAAAACATGGTTTTTGAATGAATTAACAACTTCTTGTGGCGTCGAAAAGCGTTGTCCACGTAGTTTGTTTTTCACTTGAGGGAACAAATAGAAATCATTGGGTGCCAAATCAGGGCTGTATGGCGGATGACCCATCAATTCGACGTTTTGAGTGCTCAAATAACCGGTTGTTAGAGCCGATGTGTGTGAGCTCGCATTGTCGTGATGGAAAATGATCCTTCGTTGGCGGTTCGTTTTCCTTATTTCACTGACGACTTCTGGCGAACAAATGGTTGTTTACCATTCAGAGTTGACCGTTCTACGTTGCTCTAAAGGCCCGGCTGCCACATGACCATTTATACCAAAGAATCAGGCAACTATTTGCTTCAAAGTGCTGCGACACGAACAACTTTTGTTGGATTTCGCTCATCTTAGAAGACTCATACAGTTGACTGCTGTTTAGTTTTGGGTTCATAACAATAAATCTAAGATTCATCACCTGTGTATATGTTATACACTGTATTTGATGCACCGCGGTTGTATTTTTTCATCATTTCCTTGCACCAATTCACACGACTCTTTTTTTTATCGATTGTTAAATTGTGCGAAATCCATCACGAACAAATATTTTTGACAGCTAAATGTTCATGCAATATCTTATGTATGCTTGTCATACTAATGCCCAGGGATGCCTCAATCTCACGATAGGTCACATAACGATCTTGCATTATCAGTTCGCACACAGCATCAATGTTTTCTGGCACAACAACCGATTTTGGACGACCTTCGTTAACTTCGTCTGCCAGCGAAGTATGTCCACGATTGGATTCACTAAACCATTGATATATTGTGGCCTTGGATGGTGCTTCATCACCAAAAGTCGAAATAAGTTGATCGGCACACTGTTGTTGAGATAATCCACGTCGAAAATCGTAAAAAATCATCGCACGAAAATGTTCACGATTCAAATCCATTTTTTGGCCGAGATAAACTTTTGAAGTCACTGATAACAATACAAATAGCGTCTGTATAACAACGTTCTGAGTACGTATGTTGTCAAAAATATCAAATTTTACGATGGCGCAGTCGAATAGCACCTAGCAACACCAGTGTTGCCAATTCTCAATACATACGTAGCAACCCTCGTAAGTGATCATTATGATAAAATGAGTTACTTATTTTTTCCAGCGTGCAGCTAGTTTAGATATAATAAAAATAATATAAAAATATCTTGTAAAAGTAAGTAAACTACAAGAGAAAACCTTAATTTTTGATAAAGATCTTGCCTTTACTCAACTACTTTTCAAGTGCCAAAATAGCGGAAAATGTGGTTTTCAAGCATGTAATTTTCAAACATTTTCCGGGGGAGACCCCCGGATCCCCCTACCCTGGGGGGTATTCCATATCCCCCCCTCCCCGACAACGGGGCCCCTCTTCGGTTTCTAGCCGAGGGCCCCCAAAGGAGCCAGTCCGGGCCTGGAGGAAGTAATCAATGTTTTGGCCGAAGAAAGCGATTTGTTTAAAGGCTCGCTTTTATATTAAGCACCGACATATTAATATCTATATTTATGAAACAAAAATATAAGCGGATATGTATGCCCGCTTTTTAAGAAAATATGTGTTTCACAATTTTTTTCTGTACAATACCAATGAACAGGACTAGGAACTAGTTGCCATTAGTTTTATTAAATTTATCCTAACATGTACATATCATGTATTTTTACTTAGAGAAATATTAAAAGCGTTTGAAAAATACGAATAAGTATGTACTTATTTTTATAGCTCCCTTAGTAAAAAGTGCCTAACAATTTTTTAAATAAAAATGGACCGGGCCGGTGTTAATGGTTTCCCGGGCCGGTTTACCCCACCCCATCCGCCCCTGGTTGAAAATGCAATGGTAGGGAGGAAGTCTGAGCACAGTATGTCCATACTGTTCCGCAAGGTTGTCTGCGACATACGTTTTTGGAGGTTTGTGCCGGAAAAAAATTTTTTAGTACTTGGGCACACAAAATTCACTTAATATACTTACTGTGCAACCAACTGCAATAATTCCATTTTTAACACATTTCCCTCCATATTCACTGACCGGCTTGTTAACCAATCAATAATGTCTTGTTTTTTCCAACTAGCATTGGGCTTTTATCGGCCAATGTGCTATGATAACTTGCGTTATCCATAACAATAATTGAGGGCGCCTCCAAATTTTTCAAAAGCTGATCTTTAAACCATTTCCTTCCGGATTCGTTTCCCCGTGGTAATTCGGTTTTTTGTTGTTCTAACAAAAAATTATTCTTACTTGTAATGTTCAGCAAAAGAGAGTAAATGATTCACTTACTGTTCTGGTACATTTCATAAACCACATTTCTTATGGCTACTTGGTCGAAATCGTCAACGTCCACTACGGGCTTGGTTCTAGGCTTTTTTCGCTTCGGGCTTTTGATAAGTTCATTTGCTTTTATTGTCTGTGCAACCGAACTAACAGTTGGTAGACATATTTGCAAGGCATTTGCAACTCTCTATAATAAATAAAACACTATAATGTAATAATACAATAATTATACGTTGTTTAACAAACCTCTTGTACAGCAGCTAAAGGAATCAAGGGCCCTCCATTGTCGTGTTCTCGCTCAAAATAGCTTAGCAGGGAGGCTATAAGCTGCTTTGACTGCTTACATAAGGCTTTTGGCATTATTTCCACGGCACAACACACGTAAACGCAATAAATAACTTTTTCCGTCAATCGTTTATATATCGACTCATTAATGCATGATTTTGTCTAAAAAATCATGCATTAATAGACCCGTTTTCGCAATGATTTTATATAGGCAACCATACGTACTAAACGTCAAACGTATCTGAAGTGTCAAAACTAAAGGTTAAATTATTCCGTGGATTTATTAATATAAATAGTTACATTAGAAAACGCTTCTCTCAATATCTTTGTGGCAGTTTGTATTTTATACCTATCGAGTTTTCAATGTATCCTTCGGCAACAGAGGTGGATTTCCAACCGCCAAGTATTTTAATTGCCGCAAAATTGCTCCGGCATCGGCAACCATACGTACTAAACGTCAAATGTATCTGAAATGTCAAAACTAATAAATATTTTTGATGGATTTTAATAAACGTACGATTGACGGAAAAGTCTTGTAACCAACTCTTATGTTAATCGGTGATTAATAATCTCGCTCATTAACGCGTTCGCTCGCTCCACTCGCTCACGCGTTAATATCTCTCGATTATTAATCACCTTTATTAACAAACTTGTTGGTTAAATAACTATTTCCGTCAATCGTTTATATATCGACTCATTAATGCATGATTCGCAATGATTTTATATAGGCAACCATACGTACTAAACGTCAAATGTATCTGAATCTGAAATGTCAAAACTAAAGGTTAATTCATATTCTATTTTGGGTATTTCCCCACTCTGCAAATTAAAATGATTAAATAACGTATTAAATAACGAACGTTTCGAGGAACAATCTGCCCTCGTTGTCAACGAATAACAAGAAAACTTAGCTTTTTCACGGAGATTGAAAACCACCAACCTCAAATTATTCCGTGGATTTATTAATATAAATATTTACATTAGAAAACGCTTCGCTCAATATCTTTGTGGTTGTTTGTATTTTATACCTATCGAGTTCTCAATGTATCCTTCGGTAACAGAGGTGGATTTCCAACAGCCAAGTATTTTAACTGCTGCAAAATTGCTCCGGCATCGGCAACCATACCTACTAAACGTCACATGTATCTGAAATGTCAAAACTAATAAATATTTTTGATGGATTTTTACAAACGTACGATTGACGGAAAAGTCTTGTAACCAACTCGTATGTTAATCGGTGATTGATAATCTCGCTCATTAACGCGTTCGCTCGCTCCACTCGCTCACGCGTTAAAATCTCTGGATTATTAATCACCTTTATTAACACACTTGTTGGTTAAATAACCATTAACTATGAAAAAGCGCAACTATAGTGGCGTCAAATCAAGAAGTACATAGGCGTGGCTACAGTTATGCGCCAATAGCCGGTATCAGTGGCGTAGCAATGTGTTTACTCGAGACGTGTACGGTAATCGTAACCTCAAATTCATACTGTAAACGAACATTTTTACTTACATGAAAATAATCCCAATCCTAAATGTTTAGTTCTGAAAAGTGCTGTTTTAAAAAGCGAAAAGAAGTAAAAACTAGAGTTAAGCTTTAATAAACACACGAGAAAACAAAATGACACGACGAACGGCAATGAACTGAATACAACAGCGGATATCACCTTGTGGAAGGTAATGGACTCGTCTGGACGTTTCTAGCGTTCTGCGCATCTATGACGCGATGTACTTTACAAACTGAAAGACTTCTAACAATCCACGTACAATCTCAATTAGTTAGGTTAGAAATACTCCTAGAGAAATAATAAACCGGTTTATTATTTCTCTAGGGAAATACTATGTTAACAAAATACGATGTCACGCCAACCTAAGAGCGAAAAATTTGGCAATAAAAATCAATTTGTTCGTTATAAATCGATAAAACTTCAAAATATTAACAGATTCATTAAATATATGGTTTTATTTTTAAAGTTGATACAAAAGTAATTCTTTTCGACAAATTATTTATAAAAACTAAATCTTATTTTTATTTATTTGGGGTTAGCGGTGAATGACCCTGCAAAAGTGTATTGAAGACGTGCATAAACCATATATCCATATATCCATATATATAATACACATATATTGCTAGTAGGGCCTCGGAACGCTAGAAAACATTACGGCGCCGACATAGTCTCACTTAGAGTATAACGCGTCTCGTGCGCATGCGTGGGAATTCGAACTCCGCCTTTAGAAGCGAATTTTAAACTTGATCACTTCGTCATTGGGCGGACGACGCCGCCGCCCTTGCGCACCGCTCACCGTTATACATTGAAGAGTTGGTTGTCTGTCTCACTTCCTTGGTGAGTTTACCACTCATAGCCGCTAGCAATATAGTAAGTATTAGATATATGCATATATCTAATACTTACTATATTGCTAGCGGCTATGAGTGGGAAACTCACCGTTGAAGTGAGACACACAACCAACTCCTTCATGTATACGGTGAGCTGTGCGCAAGCGCGGCGGCATCATTCGCCCAATGGGGAAGTGGTCAAGTTTAGAATTCGCTTCTAAAGGCGGAGTTCGAATTCTCACGCATGCGCACGAGACGCGTTATACTCGAAGTGAGAAAATGTCGGCGCCGTAATGTTTTCTGAAGTTTCCAGGCCCTACCAGCAATATATGTGTATTATATATATGCATATATCTAATACTTACTACCGGGTGACTATAAATGATTGAGATGTTTTTTCTTAGGTTGGCACTGTTTATGTTGGTGGCACTGTAAGTCTATGTCAAATTCAATTTTCGCAGGTTAGGTTTTGCGTCATTCTGTGTCTAAACCGACGCAAAACCTAACCTGCTAACATCGAATTTGACATAGACTCTCACGCCCGTATTCATAGACGTTCGCCAGCGGATCGCCGGCGACTCGCCAGAGTTTCGTTATGAATAGTATGTTGGCGGCACTGTACAACCAACTCTTCAATGTATAATGGTGAGCTGTGTGCAAGCGCGGCGGCGTCGTCCGCCCAATGGGGAAGTGGTCAAGTTTAAAATTCGCTTCTAAAGGCGGAGTTCGAATTCCCACGCATGCGCACGAAACGCGTTATACTCTAAGTGAGACTATGTCGGCGCCGTAATGTTTTCTGGCGTTCCGAGGCCCTACTAGCAATATATGTGTATTATATAGGTATATGGCATAAACTGACTCGTTGCCTTTACTTTATACTTATTTTATTTATTTATATGTTGTTTGATAAGCATTTATTCTTTGCTCTAGAATTTAATATTTGTTGTATTGTATATTATTTCAGGTGAATGTATTTAGTACATTAATAACGTTTTTTTACTACTGTTTTCCTTAAATAATTGTGATATTTACATTAAAAGTTGTACTGCTGTAATTTGTATTTTAATAATAATAATAATAATAATAATAATAATAATGTCTATATGTTGCCATCAAGGGCCGACAAATTTAATAATATAATTTTACAATAAATTAAACTTAGGTACATCGAAATGCTGCAATGATGACAAAATCATAGGGCCGAGTTCAGATAAATCTGCTCTTACAGTTAACCATAAAGAAAAGAGTTAAATTATATTATATTATAAATGTCTTAACACTAATCATCGGCAAAAATAAAAATCAAAAACGAACTAACTCTTAAATTAAGAATGAATAATTTGTACATTTTAATTGCCAATGTCTAATTTAGCATTATCAATTAAAATTTTGAATTATTTATTAAATCACATTTTATTCACAAAATATTTTTAAAATAATGAGATTTGAGAGTTGCCTATACGCGCCATTTAAATTACGCCCTGGCGTCATTGTGTAATTGTGCCACCCCGTCGCCAGGCGCAGCTTTGTAAAAAAATGGTGGTGTGTTGCCAACTTTTAACATTGGGGATTCGATTCTATTAGGTGTTTCTTTTTCTGTGCCAACAATTGGCAATAGGCAATCTGTGGTTATATCGTTTCTTGTTCTTGTTATCCGTTTTTTAATATTCATATTAGGCATTTGCGAAAATTAAACCGTGGTATATTTACCATTTGCCAGTCGTTGGTGGAATGATCTATTCTTACAAGAGTTTGTTTAAATACTTTCAGACGGTGCCTGTAGTAAATCTGTAATATAACCTAAAATAACGGAAAACTTGCCGTTTACAGGTGGCGTGTCTGGTATGTATCATAATAATATAGTGTGCTGCCGGCATATGCAACCTAGAGAAATGCCAGTGATAAATATTAACGTTATCTTTACATGGTCTGTGTTGTGCAGCGATGCTTTATCATATCGGTCTCTGCTGCGTGCATAAAAAGCATTCATTTACATCGTTCTACTCAAGATATTTATCGAAGTAGATTCCTCAATGTTCATATAATTCATGATTTGTTTTTGCTACAGTTCGATTAATTTTATTTATAACAAACGTAATGAAATTCTTTTTGTTGCGTATACCGCCAGACACACTGTATAACAGTACAATATTCGTGAATGTCTAATAATATTTCAGTAAGTAAATGAACGACAAGCAGTTGTAATATCAATTTTCTTCTTTCAGAACCTTGGCAGAACTTCAAATGTAGCATTTGATGGAATAGCGACAAGTTGTCTTTCCTGATTCTGTAGATTTATGTCCGAGGCTTCAGGTATAAATTTAAACAATTGTCACATTAACATGGGAAACGATTGTTAACAGTCATAAATACTTCGGTCACTCAAAAGTATCTAACCTTTTACACTGTTGCTAAATTATTACTGAATTTGATTACTTATTGATTCGATACTACACATTATTCCATTTTGTAATGTTTTTCCTGGAAGCTAAATAAATTCTTACTTTTTATAGTAGTACCTATACACTGTTTACGGGTGTACAATAATTAAACAGTATTTAAAACAATATAACGTTTATCTGCATTTTGTATGAGTTATGTTTCTACAAAATATACATATATACAATTTGGTGGCGGCTTGTGCAAACAGCATGATAATTGAGTTTTCACGTCAGGCACCTTGATGTGCTGTACTGTCAAATAGGTGTCACACTATTACAGTATTTGTGTTACTTTTACTGTTACATTCGATTTAAGAATTAATTTGCACTGCTTTTGTTACTCATTTCCTCTACTCTGTTTTGCTACATATACAGGGTGATCTTGAGGTCGGGTACAAACTTTGACAGATGATTGCTGACTATATTTCAAGTAAAAAAATATGTACGAACTTTTGTCGTTACACGCTTTCTTAAGATAATACAGTTAAATACTTGAAGTTCACACTGGGGAAAAACCACTTGCTCTTGTTTGTTATGGACAATGCGGAGTACCAGGTAACTTAGACACCGACTGCTGTGGCCATATGGTCAAGGTGCTACTTACACCCGTATTCATAGTCGTTCACCAGCGACTCGCCAGCGAAACGCCGGAGTTTTGCCACGCCCCTTACGAGAATTAACATTGCATAGTCGCTCGCGCATGCAGCGCTCCGCCGAAAACCATAGTAACGCGCATCCTTGGTTTTACCGGCGAGCGACTATGCAAGGTTAATTCTCGTAAGGGGCGTGGCAAAACTCCGGCGTTTCGCCGGCGAGTCGCTGGCGAACGACTATGAATACGGGTGTTAGAGTTTTCACAAGACTAGTTCTAACCCTAGCAAAGGATCTTTTACATTCTGCAAATCGTTAGCCCAAGTATATTAGACACATTTTAAAGGAAACCTAAAATAAATGTGTCCTGGTTTTTTGGAGCAAAACCGCGTGTTATTAGAAAGGATCATGATATAAAGTACCTTATCTGCTCATATTATGAAAAAATGTTATTAGAAAAAGTTGTTCATAATGTAAAATTTCAGAAATATTGGCCTACTTTTATAAAACTCTGTGTATGAGATGAAACATTTTTACAATTCCTTCCAATAAACACGGTTTCATTAAAGTCATTCGATCTTTCTGAAATTTTGCGTGGCGCCATAGTTTTAGATTCTGAACT
This sequence comes from Agriotes lineatus, assembly GCA_940337035.1. NCBI lineage: Eukaryota > Metazoa > Arthropoda > Insecta > Coleoptera > Elateridae > Agriotes > Agriotes lineatus. The sequence continues at coordinate 52,879 of CALNHX010006615.1, forward strand.
ACTTTTCTTAACGTTTTTCGGTGTTCAAAACAAAAATGGTACTTTACCTGAAAATCAGATGTTTTTTAACTACTGCCAAGGCCTCCTTGATTACCCTTGGTTGTGTTTATAGTTTTAATTTTTTTTGTACTTTTTTTTGTTAATAGAAAGATTTTTATTTGATTTAATCATTAAATGGCTTTTCTCCAGTGTGAACTTCAAATAGCTATATTATCTTAAGGAAGCGTTTAACGACAAAAGTTCGTATATATTTTTTTACTTGAAATATAGTCAGCAATCATATGTCGAAGTTTGTACCTGACCTTGTAGATCACCCTGTATTACTTTCTTTTGTTACTATATAGACGTATCTTACATTTAAAAACAAAAAGTAAAAATCAAAGTACATTATAGTGTGCAAAAGCAATTGTCTTTCATGCCCTATGTTTGCATTAGCCGCCACCAATTTATACAGAGAGATGTTCTTTACTACGAACACGGCAGACGATATGTCTAATCTACAAATGCCAAGAATTTGACTTGACAGTTCGTGTATTTTGTCCTTATATGTTCGAAGATTTTGTCAGTAGCTGCTGTCATATCTTAAAATCGATAACTACGAAGTAACGGAACAGTGCAAATTGTAATATGATATTATCGAGGTCCAACGGTCCGGAAAATTCAAAATTGAATGGGCGTTCTTCATGATTATCAACGTTACATGGAGTTATTTAAAATTTTGGAAACTTTAGATGTGTTTCTCCCCAAAAGCACAAAAGGCCTAATGTTCCCAACGAAGATGGGAATTTAAAGGAGGTTTGTATTACCTCTAATGACTATCCAGATAATTCATTTAAATAAATTGCAGAACTAGTAGATTTAGCTGCGATATTGTTTGTATGGAATTTTGTGAAACTGTGACAGAAATGCCGAAAACTTCTTCTAGAAAGTCGTTTTCACTACAACTAACGATTTGAAGAACTGCGTTTAAAAATTAAAGGGGTAGCTCAGAGTACTAGCCCTAATACGTTGGATAATGTACGGAGAAGTTTCTATGATCGCCTAGGATATTGTTTAGCGCAAAAAGGCAGGGTCAACGGAACACGAGCTAATTAAAAACTTCTTGAATTTTGTTGTTTGAAATAAAAATAGTGTTATTTTTGTTTACATCTTTTCTTTACTATGAGTTAGTATGTTTGGAAACAAAATCTTTCTTCAGAATGTGTTTTATTTTGTGAACTACCTTCTTTTACTTTACTGTTAATCTCTAAAAATCATGTTTTTCAACTCTCAATTTATCACCTGAATTAATCACAGAATAACGCAGTACCTCATACATTCTATCTGTGATATAATAATTAATTAACAAAAATTACATTAGGCGTGGATGCCTCGTCTGCATTGAACAATTACTTAAACAATCAACGCAGACGACCCGTGGATTAATATCAGAGTACCTTAGATCGACTGTGCATCGGTCTTGGCGTCTTTTTAGGTAATCGTAAATTCGCCTTGATTTACTCATGTTTGCAGTTCATGAATTTTCACTGTATATAGTTGCCTAAGTGAAGATTATTTACTTATGTAATATCGTTTTTGCTCTGAATAAGATTTACTACAATTTTGACATGCACTAATATTTAAAATTATAAACTTTATTGTTTATTACCAAGCAAGTAATTTTAAATTTAGAAAATGTTTCAAATGTTATTTGTTATTATTATTTTGAATGTAAGTAGTAATACTACAGTATGGATTTATAAAAATCTTATGCTTTGCTGTTGATGGTTATGTAACTTGTATAACACATTCACTTGTTATTAATATCGTCTCGTGAGTGGTGTATTCAATTTTGGTTAAATATATCTCTCCTTAACAATAATTTTGAACCTTTTTTTAACATTTTGAAAAAACAATCTTTGGTTTTAAATAAAACGCTTTAATCAAGGCTTTAGGGCCCGTAGTATACCCTGACTTAATTTATAGCAATCTTTGTTCCAATGCAGGTAGAATTAAATATCTGCAGATGAAGTTGCGTCTGTATTGTAATTCTAGATTTATGGTTAGGCCTCTTTCAGACGAAACGACTTTTCGCCGTGCATCGTGAACATGACGGCGTGTTATGAGCCGTGATGTATTAGGGTGTTTGTATATCGCTAGACAGCTTGTAACTTCATGAATAATAAATATTGAAAAATTTTGTTTTGTTTTAAATGCCAGTATTCAGCCTACAAACTGTCATAAATCAGTTTAAGTCACGGCTTCTTATTTTTGCGAGACGACTTTGGTTATTTTAAGGGAACACTCCGTATATTTCTACATATTTGAAATCAGCGTAAAAATACTTTGACAGATGCTCAAACAAAAATTTTAGAATTCAATTTTAAAATTAATAAAATACGTAGTTCAAATAGGCCATCATTAAACATCGATCAAGAAATGCAAAACAAACTCCACTTGGCTCCAAACATTCCTCATGGAAGAATTATCGCATCAAATGCACTAAAACCATTTAAAACTATGTTTTTTAAATGGAGCAATATGAGTTTCATTAAACAGTTGAAACTACAACAAAAAAACTTTCAAACAATGTTCCATATTCGCCATTTCATTTAAAAGTAGCTTTTAAAAAATTATTTTATTTTAAATATAATGCAAACATAATTGTTTCATTTAAAAAACATTGTCTTCAATTGTTTTAGCACGTGTGGTGCGACAATTCGTCCATGAGGAACTTTTAGAGCCAGGTAAACTTTCTTTTGCACATCTTGTTCGATTGTTAGTGATTTTGGGTGTCATGGCCTAATATGGGCATTTTTTTAAAACAAAATAATAACTTTCAAAATTTAATTTTAAGCATACTATCGTAGCACTGATTTAAAATGTTTAAAAATGTGTTTCATTAAAAATACCAAAGTCGTGTATCGATACGCAAAATAGGAGGTCATGGTTTAAATTGGATTACACTTTGTAGGCTACGTACTGGTATTTAAAACAATACGAAGTTTTTTCAATATCTCTATTATGAACGATGTTACGATTTATAAACACCTCATATCTCAGTTTTCAGTCTTGCGTAAAGGATGACTGAGAACGATTGCTGTGTTTACACTTGCTTTATTTGCAACAGAAAAAAGAGAAAAAGTAAAGCAAGAGTGTGAGTTCATCCAGTGAATATTGAAAGGCCTATTGCTGCCGCTTTGGTCACTTTGCTTAGCACTTTGTAAAGTGATGTAAACCAATCTCTCAATTACATTAGAATGTCAATAGCAACATTCGAATAAAGTGCAAGAACAACTCATTAGACGAAATACCAACATAAGAGACGTCATCTCACCGGCGGAAAGCCGTTCCGTCTGAAGGGCTTCATATAGCACAATGTATATCAAGACGCATGACGCATGGCGTCGTGTTGGCGACCGTGTACGGTTTAAGTTGTGGCCGTCTCATATGAAAGCCTTCATATGAATCAATAGTCTTCAAAATTCACGGCACTGTGCCGTACACGGTGCATGGAAAAAGTTGTTTTGTCTGAAAGGGGCCTTAGATTCTTCTTCTAGTGTCGTATGTTTTTTATTGATATTTTTTACAGTTTACAAATTGTGTGTACTAACTGATATGATGTATTTAGTTGACCGTATTATTTATTTAATATTACATACTTTTTTCAAAGAGCAATGCCTAAAATGCATAATTTAATAATAATAATAATAATTTATTGAGCATTTTTCAACAGAAATACATTCATCTGATAATTACAATTGCATTTCAGAAATTATTTATTTAATTGCAGAAGGCATTTACACTCAGCAAGGTTATATAAAACCACAAATTTATCTTTTTTCGTGAACTACGTGACTTTTAAAGTAAGAAATGCAGGGTGCAAGGATTTAAATCAACTTGATTTAAATTAAGATTTAAATCATTCGATTTTTTTAAATTTTAATCGTGATTTAAATCAAAAATTTCAGCTTGTTTAAATATTTTTTATTAATGAAGAATAACTAGTTATTAATAACAAGTGACTACATAATATAAAATTTATTCATTAAATACGATGTTACAGTCACTGTTGTAATATTTAAATAAGAATACCAATTGGCCGCCTTCTCTGTTCCACTCTGTTACACTTTTCTTGATGTTTTTTTAAACGAGCCAGTAATCCTTATCATTCAAGTTTACACACTTTGCAAATTGCCCTGCATCCTGTTTTTCCCAGGATATTTTTCTTGTGGACGTCAAACGAATGTATCTTTATTATAGCTTTAATTAACGGAGAGTTTTAAATCAGCAAAAAACTTGGTTTAAATAAAAAAAATCGATTTTAAAATGTTTTTTATTTAAATCGTGATTTTTTTGCACCTTGAAGAAATGTAAACTAAATACCGATAACGTAGGTAACTAACATTGAAATTTGCTAATTATTAATTTGTATTTGTTACAGTTAACATCTGAAGATCGATTTGATTCTCACGGTCCTACATTTCAGTGTGGCATACAATTTGTTGCCAAATGTAGAATGTTTGCATGAAGCATTCTAGAAGACAGCTGTAGCAGCTATCAGCCAGCTTTAACATTTGTAGCGTTCCAATATGTTTTGCTGATTGCAGTGTCGTTCTGGAATTGTCAAGTAAGTCATCATGTTGAATACCAGCTTTACTTAATTTTCATATATCAATTTTGTTGTCAAATGTCTGAAACATCTTGAACTATAAAAATGAATTGGCTTTAGTTTATTAAATTGTAAATTAATAATTATGTTATCACTTCTGCATTTGCCTTTATTAAGACTACCATGTTACATAGCATATAACATGTAGTTGTATTTCTCAAGTTTCTATCAATATTTATACTGTATGTCCAAAAAAGTACAATTAACATTAAGCTGTAATTGGTAAGAGATAAAGATTCAGTTAAATTAGATAAAATGTTTAACATTGCAAGTACTATGATTCTTATTTTAATCGTACAACCTAAGTGTTACTGATGGGTGCAAACTTCTCTATAAATGCAAATATTTTCAGTAATAATATCACAAGACTGCCTTAGTACCCATATTCGAAAATACTTTCCCCATTTGGAGACAAAATTAATGTTTCCAAAAAGCAACATTAATTTTGTTCGAAAATGAGAGAAAGTATTTGAATACGAAGTGAGTCGAGTGGTATTTGATCAAACAATATCATTCTGTTCAACGAGTAATACTTAATATTAGAATTAGTTTCTGCGGACTAGACCATTGTTCGGTATTATCTGTCAGTTTTGCAGCTGCTTTGATTTTATTTTGTTTTATTGAACAACGAAACTAGAAAATCAAAAACACGAGAGAATATATTTCATGTGTTACATGACACTTTTTTGATTGACTGAAATAGTGACACAAAGGAGTAGTAAGAGGTTATCAATCTGAATAGAATTCATCACCGCATGTTGACTGTCAGTTGTTTAACGCAGTGATTCTTTAAGAAAAATATTTATTGGCACTGTCAGTTTTGACATTTACTGCTCAAAACAAAAACAAAATACAGTATATGGAAAAATTTAAATAAATAAATTGAACTATAACAAAAAGAAATTAAATACAAATCGTACCGGAACACTGATTATGGATGGGTCGGTGTGGGCATCATTTTTGAGTAAATTTCCTCTTCATTTTCGATCCTGATTGCAGTGTGTCCATTATCCTTCCTTACAAATAGTTTGCCATTTTTGAACCACACGAAACGATAGCCTTTGACTTTAGCATGTTCCTTTGCTTTATGTAGAAGCTGTTTATTTTTGTATGTTAAATGTTCGTTAATATACCATTAATATTGTTGTGATTTTTTTCATTTTCTTTGTAGTAGTTGGTCTCCCACGAGCGTAGCTAGTCAATATTGTTTTCCTTTGTTTCACTCCACTTTGCAATCGTTTAACAATTTTCTGTTTATTTTGTAACGTAAAAGATTTACGTTTTTATTATTGAAGCCCAATCATGGTTTGTGCTGTGTCTACCTACGTACGTATACTTATATATTTCCACATACGGGCACGTAACTTTGCAATAAACAGCGCAGCACTGGACGCATGTATATTGATGTGATAGCTCCACTTTTGACTAGCTATTACTTATGCAATGACTCAATGCTGATATGCCTATTTTATTTAGTATTTGCCATATTATTTCTTTCAAATCAATTTAATTTTTAACTAAATATTACAATTGAGACACTCAGGGAGGTTTCGCCAGTCTAGTTATCTATTAATTGAAATCAAGATTTTATTATGCTTCTATGACTGCTAATCGACACCAACTGTCAGTTTGACTTTTAAATTCAATTAAACCAAGAATTGACAATTATACCTTATACTGACATATCCATTAATTAATTTACCAAAGCAAGTACTGTATTATGTTTATTTCACTCTTTCTTTTATTGTTCGTTATTCAAACTGCTTTTATATAAATATTTAAAACAAACCTGAACACTTTTCAAGCTTTCACTGCAAGTATCCAAATACTACAGCTCCCAATGTCCACAGCTCCTGATGTTCACAGTCTCCAACGTCTACAGCTTATTTCTCCAATAGTCAAAGCTATGACGCTTCGTCATCCTTCAAACCACATCAAACCTGTCAAAACCCCAACTGTCCGTAGAATCCGGTCCTACTCCTTTTATCAATTCTTTATTCCTCAGGTAGTACTGTGTATCCAACAACACCCACAGAAACTGTCCAAATCAAGCAGCTATCTCTTATAACTTCCTTATGTATCAATAAATCCAAATCCATTCAATTATTGTAGTATTCTTGTTATTTGCATTCAATTAACGGTATTGCACAATCTCTTCACCGATTGTATGATTCCACTAAATTCAATATTACCTTTTCATATTTTCACCACGTATATTTGTTAATAGCCCCATTATTTGTATTTCACCAATCATCATACTAAATAAGGCATAATTTCCAACTTTTTATTATTAAAATGAGGTTTTTCAAAATTCTGTATACATTTTTTTCTAAATTTGTTATGACTGTCTAAACAAAAATATTATCTCTGGTAGTTACTATTATTCCTGCCCTCTTAAAATATAAAATGTCCTAATTATTACATGCTACAATTCCTTATTAAAGCAAGCCTACTTGTCAAAATAACCTTGGTTTACACTTTTTTTCATGGTTGAACTCACCCATCAGCATTAAACACTCAATTTATATTTAATTATCAAATTACATTAATAATTGTCTCAATTTTAATATTCATCGTTCATTTTTAAAATTAACACCCATCTTATTTAAAACCCATCTACATTTGATTGTATTAATCTTCCAAATTTATCATATTTTTATTATTATTTAACCACTATAACAAATAGGGTAGTTGTATCATAACAATATATTTAGTTCTTAAATCAGGCATGTCCTGTTTTCTTTAGGTTAAGCTCGTTATAAGCGGTAATATCTAGTTTTTCAGGAAAAATACTTTGTTTTATAGAGAAGTTTGTACCTTATGGACGTTTTGATGGTACTTTTCAATTTGTTCGTTAAAAGTGAGAGTTTATTAAAAGTGGGTTTCTTATAAGCGGACTTGACTGTACATCGTAACAAGAAACCCTTCAATTAATCACTCGCTCATTTTAATGCGATTTAATCAACATACCATACCATGATTATATCAACTTTGCAAGATTATGAAAAAAATTTATTATTAAAAACTGGAATATCTCGATACTGAAAAACCGCACAAGATGGGCAGACAATGTAAGAAAGGACGCAAGAGAGCTATTGAGAGTAGTGAACTGGACAACAGCAGCAAGGGATACCAAGGATGGAACCAAAGACTACGAGAAGCTAAAACAAGAGGAGGCTAAGGCCCACAGAGGGCTGTAATGCCATGGATGGATGGATGGAAAAACCGTACACTGATTCTATTTGCATTTTTGGTTTCAGTATAATGCCTATTCTAACCAACTTTCCTATAGGGAAGTAATTTTCATAAAATGCTTATGTAATTGGTTAAAATTTTGAAAATGAACGATGTTCATTGGATAATACCTATAATGGAGAAATGATATAATGCTTTTAAATGCATTGACCTGTAGATCTGTATTTTTGTTAAGACATTTTATGTACTACAGTTACAATACTTTAATCACAATTAATAATCAATTTTTCTTTTACATTGATGAAAGGAAAATTATATCTAAATAATTGTAGTCATACTACAAACTGCACAATAGGTAATGATTTTAATTTTTAAGTTACAACAAACTTTACATTATTGGTCAACATTTTCTTGATTAAAACCTGCAATCTGAAATTATCAATAGTGATAAGACGTAGCAAGTCTATAAAAGCACATCATAATTATATTTGGGGAGCTCTTCATTTCTAGCATTGTATTATTAATATTATTATATGGCTTTTCAACCCAAATCGGTTATAACCTCATTCTTTCGGGATGTTGTAAAAATCCTTGTTTGTGAATTGTGAGGTGGATTAGTCCTCATGTATCTTCCCTGTACTGTGACTTATGGTGTGATTTGGCTTCCTCTACTATTTTACTCCATTCCTTTCTATTCGTACAGCATCCGTGTATGCCATTGGTCTTAGATCCTTGGGCACTTCATCCCGCCACTTGCATTTTGGTTTACCTCTATACCTTTTTCCCACCTTATTTTTCTAACGGTTCTAGGTTTTGGCATTGCATAATATGTCCTAACTATTTCAGTCTTTGTGCTTTTGTGTATCTTACCATGTCCTCCCCTTTTATTTCTTCTTGTATTTCAAAAATTTAATTTTTCTTTTAAGAGTGTTGTCCTCCACCTTAACTGGTCCTAGTGTTTTTCGTTTTCTTCTTTTCTATCCATTGCTTATTTTCTTTTCATTTTCAGTTTATTTATTTCCTCACTAAACACATTTTGTTCTGTCTTTATTTTCTATACCTCTTGTTTTATTTCTTTCTGATCCTTTATTCAGTCGTTTTTCATTTTTAGCATCATATCCAGTTCATCTACTTCTGTATTTTGCGTTTTAGTCGGTGTTCTTTGACTTTCTTCGTTTTTCCGAAGTATTCCATTTCTTTATTTGCTTTTCTTTTTGTGCCGTGTTATCGGTTCAGTAATCATCATGACTATGCATTCCGACCCTCTCTTGTTTAAACTTAACATCTTCCGACTTTCTCTTCTATGCTTGCAGTTTTCAGTACAGCTCGACTTCTTGTTTACTAATGTTTCCGCAGCACAGAAGAATAGAAGAAATGGAAAGAGAAGTAAGAAAAAAAAAGATAGTCCTACATGGAGTCGAGGAGCAGAATGAGGAGAGTCATACCATGCTAAAGGAAGAAATTAAAGTAATATTAAGAAAATGGAAGTAAAGATAACCATGGAACAAGAGATAATCAAAATAAGAAGAATTGGAAAACAGAAAACTGGAAAATATAGGCCAGTAATAATGGAGTTACGAGAATGGTCAAAATTGAAATGGAAATATTGAGAGCGACAAGAAAACTTAAAGGAACAAGAATTTACATAAAGGCAAGGCTTCTCGAAAGACATTCAAGAACAAAGGAGAGAACTAGTGAAATACAAAAAAATTATCAGTGATAAAGGGCATCAAACAACCCTCAAATACAACAAACTGATAGTGAATGGAAATGCATACACCTTGGAACAATTACACTGAACAGAAATACAAGAAGAGAAGAAAGAAGAACCACAAGAAGAAGAGACGAAAGAAGAAAAGGAAATCAAGATAAGAAACACAACCGAGCCGGCTACACCAGCCGCTGCAGGGTTGGAACAAGAAGGCTCTAAGAAAGGTAGAACCCTAAGTCAACGATCACCAGATAGTGAAGAGGAACATCTTACGAAGAAACTACTGAAAATTACTAAAACGGTAGGTAAACAAATAAAAAACTATGAATGCATAACAAGGGACTTTCAATGGTAACGAAACAGGCTACGAATATGGATAACGATCTTAAAATCAAAAAAGGTAATTCAGAGATGACACAAAATAACAAGAAGCAAAAGTATTACGATAACAGTCAGAAAAGGAATAGGATAAAGAAACAAATAATAAAAATAGGTACATGGAACGTACAAACGCTATTAACACCCGGGAAAATGCAAGAGATTGTGAAGGAATTAAAGGCATATAGAGTAGATTTAGCAGGAATACAAGAAATCAGATGGGGATGACAAGGAAGAATAATTAAGGAAGCATATGAACTATGGTATGCAGGAGAGGAGAAGCAAGGAGCAGGTGGAACAGCCTTCATAATGGGAAAAAAATTAAAGACCAGGTAATACAATTTAAGGCGATCAACAGCAGAATTTCGTATATAAGAATTTAAATTCACCCAAGCAACCTGTCAATTCTAAATGTGTATGCCCCAACAGAAACGATAGAAACAGAAGTGAAGCAAGATTTCTATAATTAACTAGACAGTGGTCGCCAACCTGTCGATCGCGAGCTACCGGTAGCTCGCGGGGGCAATTCTGGTAGCTCTCACAACGATTTTAATTTAAAAAATACAAAATCAGAGAAGCTTCCTAAAATTCCACAAAAAAATCTAATTGTCATAATATTAAACATAAACAGCGGCAACGTTGCGGCGAGCGATCTGCCGCTGACGCCATCAAGCTAGAATCGGCTAGAATCGGCTAGAACCGACCAGCCGGACCAGTGCGTTAGTGTTCGAGAACGATCTGGATTGCTTTGAACGGGATAAATACGCACGGCGCGGCGACATTGCGCTTAGTTTAAAACTGAACGCGTAACCAACGTCCAGCGGTTGGGTTAGTAGTGAACAACAAAAAATAATATTATGGCAAGCAGTTGTAAGAAGGTAAAGACATACCACTTTCATTCGGAATGGGAAGAACAATACTTTTTTACAGAAGTTAAAGATAAAAATGTGTGTTTGTTATGTAATACTTCGGTCTCCGTTGCTAAAAAAGGAAATATTGAGAGACATCATAAAACTGTACATTCTAATTTTGAAAAATCATTCCCACTACATTCTGCCGCCAGAAAGGAGAAACTGAAACAGTTAAAAAAGCAGTTAATTGGACAACAATCAATATTTTTAAGAACAATCGACAAAAATAAGGCTGCAACTGAAGCATCGTACCGTGTGTCCCAGATAATTGCACAAAAAAAGAAACCTTATGAAGACGGGGAAATGATAAAACAGGCGTTTTTAGAAGCTGCTGACTCGTTATTTGCCAACTTTAGAAACAAAGACGAGATAGTTTCAGCTATAAAATCTATGCAACTTTCTGCTAATACAGTGACGAGACGTGTAGAAGTAATGAGCAATGATATTTTTTTACAGTTAAGAACTGACTTAGATAACTGTGTTTATTTTTCACTTCAACTGGATGAATCAACAGATGTCGTTGACACTGTCCAGATGGCCGTGTTCGTCAGGATGGTTTTTAGTGATTTTACGATTAAAGATCTTTTGAAGTTTATTCCACTGAAAGGACACACTACTGGACAGGAGTTGTTTTCTCATTTAAAAAATATTATTTCTTCCGAGAAAATTCCAATATCGAAAATGGTAGGCTTGACAACCGATGGCGCTCCAGCTATGGTGGGTTTTGATAAGGGTCTGGTGGCGTTATGTCGTAAAGATGAAACTTTTCCGCAATTTCTCTCTTACCACTGCATTATCCATCAGGAAGCATTATGTGGAAATTTCCTGAAACTAAACAACGTTATGAAACTGGTGGTAAAAATTGTGAACAAGATTAGAGCTCAAGCGTTACAAAGAAGATTATTCAAAACCTTGGCCGATGAAGTTGACTGTCAATACGGAGACCTACTCCTTCACTCTGAAGTCCGATGGTTAAGTAGAGGACGGGTGCTGAAACGTTTTAATGATGTCCTATCTGGCATAGTTCAATTTTTCAAAAAACGCGATGAACCGACTCCGGAACTAGAAAATTCAATCTGGCTTAGAGATTTTGGTTTTCTCGTGGACATTACCGAGAAATTAAACGAACTTAATTTGCAGCTTCAGGGGAGAGACAAAGAACTAGCAGAAATGATTTCTGATATAAAAGCATTTATCAAAAAGCTGGAGTTTTGGGAACAAAACCTAATTAACAGCGATGCCAAGCATTTTCCTATTCTTTCAGAAAAAATATCTCAAAATCCATTAGAACCCTGTGACAGCAAATATCATGTAGAAATAGTTTCTACCCTGAAGAATAACTTCAAAAATCGTTTTAAGGATTTCAACGAAATGGCTTTAGTAGCGCAGTTTGTTGTTTCACCCTTTATGGAAATTGATATCCAACAGTTTGCAACTTGTGTTATGCAGAACTTTGGCGAAGACATCGCTGCAACAGAAATGGAAGTAATTGATTTTCAAAATGATTTAGCCTTAAAATCGTTAGTCTCAAGTACCAAATGTATCTGGCCTATTGTAAGTAAAGACAAATATTCAGTTCTATGCCGTGTTGCCTTGAAAGTGAAAGCATTATTCAGTTCAACCTATTTGTGTGAATCTTCTTTTTCCAATATGAAGTTTATTAAGAACAAATATCGCAATCGACTTACAGATGAACATTTGGATAATTGTATTCGAATGGCTGTATCAAATTATACTGCAAACATTAAAAAAATTATCGATGAGTCTGAGTGTCAGCCTTCTCATTGAACGTGCTTTTTTATTTTTCAATGTTTATGTTCATGATAGTGCGTTACTTTTTTGTTGTTATTATTAACTATTTTTAAATCTTACGTGACATGCCGTTGTGGCTGGATAAAAGTTTGTGTTTATTTTTCAAACAACTTCGTTTGGTAGGTAGGAATGTAGTTATTATTAGTACCTATGTATTATGTATTACCAGTTAAATAAATAGTAAAATAAATACATATAATGATAAATTAACTGTGGATTATTTCATTTACGTTGCGTTACGTGGCTTCCGTGTGGGTAGCTCGCTGTTTATTCCAAAATTAACAAGTAGCTCAACACATTGAAGAGGTTGGCGACCACTGAACTAGAAGAAGCGTATATCAGAATAGCAAAACAAGATTGACTAATAATACTAGGAGACTTCAATGCACAAATTGGAGTAGAAGCATGCTATAGAGAAGTGACAGGCATAGACACAGCACACAAAAAAACAAATGATAACGGTGATCTACTATGTAACTTTGCAGCGGCTACTGAAATGAATATAATGAGCACGAAATTTAAGCACAAAAGAATCCATAAGGCCACATGGAAACACCCCGCAGGAGAGATAGAAAACCAGATAGACCACATACTAACAAAAAAGAAAAATAGTAAAGACATCCAGGACGTACGAACATTCAGAGGAGCAAATTCGGACTCTGACCACTTCCTGGTCATCGCAAAATACAAAATAAAAAAATACGCAGTAGAAGAAAAGAGAACTAAATGGAAGCAATGGAATGTAGAGGAACTAGAAGTAGAAGAGGTGAAAAGAAAATACGAAGAAGAACTAGAAAGAAAACAACAAGAAAGTAAAGAAGGAACAAGTATACAAGAAGAATGGGAGATAATAAAGAGTAATATAATTGATACAGCAGAAAAAGTTATTGGTAAGGAAAGTAACAAAAAGAAAAATATATGGTTTGACAAAGAATGTGAACAACTGATACAAGAAAAGAAAAAAGCAAGAATAAAGTGGATCCACACAGGGCGAGATGAAGATAGAGAAAAGTACAAGGAAAAAAGAAAAGAAGCGCAAAAAATATTTAAAGAGAAAAAAAGGCAAACCTTGAAAAAATGATGAATGAAATTGAAAGAGAAAGTAATAGAAACAACATAAGACCACTATATGACTACCTAAGAAGATGAAGAAGAAAAGTACCAATAATACCAAAAAAGAAGAGAAATGGATGCAGCATTTTAAATAATTATACAGACACAAAAGCATAACCAATGTAAGACTAAAAGAAATAGGAAAAGAAGTAGAGACAGAAAAACATATAAGTAGTAGAAAAACCACCGACTTTTGATGAGGTAGAGAAATGCTTAAAAAGCCAACAAAAATAGGAAAACAGCTGGCACTGATCAAATCTGTGGCGAGTTACTAAAATATGGTGATAGAACTACACACGAAAAGATACACGAGGTAATAAAAAAAATTTGGAAAGAAGAAAAGATGCCCGACGAATGGAAACTAGAGATAATAATACTAATACCCAAACAAGGAGACACATCAAAATGTACAAACTATAGAGGTATAATATAACTATGTATTAAATGTGGTGTATAAAGTACTGACAACAATCATTAGAGAACGACTTACCCAATTTACAAATGGCACGATAGGAGATTATCAATACGGATTTAGAAAGGGAAAATCAACAACGGACGCAATACATATAATGAAGCAAACAACAGAAAAGAGCTATGAATATAACATGGACATCCACATCCTATTGATTGGTTTTAAAGTAGCATTTGATAAGATCGACAGAATGAAAATGATACAAGACTTAAAGAAGATCAATACACCGGAGAAACTAGTGAGATTAGTGGCTATGACCATGGAAAAATCGGTGGCAAGAATACAGACCGGGAAAAACATCTCGGATAGTCAACAGAGGGGTGCACCAAGGAGATGTTCTGTCAACCCTACTGTTTATCATCTCTTTAGACTGTGTAATAAAGCATGCTGATCCCAGAGGGACAATAAGGAATAAATCAACGCAAATAGTGGCATATGCTGATGATTTAGCAATAATAGCAAAAAATCTAAGGGAACTAGAAAACACGTTTAGAATTATAGACGGAAAAGCACGAGAAAGGGGACTGGAAATAAGAAAAAAACTAAATATCTACACTGCAATAGAAAAGAGAAATTAATAAAAAACCAAGGATTAAGTATAGGGAAATACACTTTTGAAGAGGTAGAAGAATACAAGTACCTAGGAATACTACTACACAGAAGGAATGAAAGAACAGACATTAAACGAAGAATCCAACTAGGAAATAAAGCATATTTCTCAAATAAACAAACTTTGAGGGACAAAAAACTGAGCAAAAATACTAGGATAAGGATATACAGTGAGCGCCAAAAAGCATTGGTCAGTTTCAATTTGTAATAACAATTTCTTTGCTTAAATTACACAGTTAATCAAAACTATTTCTTAAAGATTAAGAATGGGAGATTCACTTATGAAAAATGCTGGTGGTTAAATGACTCCCCTCTTGTTGAAAGCACTCTTTTAAACGGCGGCCGAAATCTCATCACACGTTGCCGCATATCCTGCAGTATAACTTCAATATTTTCTCGAATAAACATTTTAAGCTTTTCCAGATTTCTTATCTTTCTTGTAAATACTCTGCTCTTCAAGTAATCCCAAAGGAAAAAGTCAGGAGTGGTTATGTCCTGCGATCTCGAGGGCCAAGGAAGGTCACCATAGCAAGAAATCAGTTTATTTGGCAACGATTGTCGTAGGAGATTCGTATTAATTCTTGCGGTGTAATTGGTAGCACCGTCCTGTTGAAACCAGCATTCATTTACTATCTCCTCTTCTATTTGCGATAAAAAGATCTTTGAAGCATGTAATGTCTTTGAGATGTAACCGTTACCGTTTCACCAATTTCCTCGAAAAAATTAGCCCCGACAATCTTTGACTATGAAACAGCACACCAAACTGTCACTTTCGAAGTATGTCAAACATTGAAACAAAACTCCCAAGTTTCCTATTTATGAAGAAATTATCATTGATTCCATAGGTGAAGTGTATGGGTTTTTATTAGGTATTGAAACTGTCCAATGCTTTTTGGCGCTCACGTTATATAACAACTATAAGACCCATTGTATCATATGCAGCTCAAACAATAAACATGACACAGAAAAGAAAATTATCAGGACTATTATGGGACTCAAGCAAATAAACAGAAGAAACAAGACTGTTGTATAACCATGAGATTGACAAAATACTAAAGAAGGAAAATATACTTAGAAGAATTTAAGCACAAAGAATTGCATGGTATGGACATGTTATGCGAAGAGGAGAGGAAAACCCAGGCAAAGGACTATTAGGATGGACACCAGCACAAACAAGACCAAGAGGCAGGCCAAAAACAAAATGGAAGGAACAAGTGGAGAATGATTTAAGGATAATGGAGATAAGGAACTGGCAGAAGTTAAGTAGTGACAGAAAAAAGTGGAGTGAAATAGTGAAAATGACAAAGACACACACAAAGTTATAAGTGAGGAAGTGATAGGTGGACTAATCCACCACAATAATAGGATTTAGGGATGTTAAACAGCTACAATTTCTACGGAAATTTATAGCTTTTTGTAAAGTACGTTTTTTTTTTATAATAACTGTCAAAGTGTTATAATGTTGGTAGGTATGTGATTAAAATGCTAGGAAATTTTTATACCTCGTGTTGGTAGAACTTTTTCAAAATTATGGTTATGTGTCAATTTTGAATATCAAAGTTTCTTAATTTGAACTCTTGACAAATTTCTTTTTTTAACATGGAATCATCATCATCAATAAAATCGGATAAAAAAAGAAAACCAACAAATATTTTAAATGCAAAAATGAAGCAAGCGATATTAAATTATGACATATCTGTCAAAATGACAATCATTTTTTTTAGTGGAAAAAAAGAACTAAAAATTTATGTAGTACCAACATTATTAAAACTAGGGACCCTGCAGGAATGCAACTTCTCCCCTAGAAAGTTGACCTTGAAAATTATTATAGAAAAAAAATGTACTTTATGTATGTATGCATTCTGACTCTTTCTTGTTTAAACTTAACATCTTCTGACTTAATTTTCTATGCTTGCGGTTCTCAGTACAGCTCAACTTTTTGTTTACTAACGTTTCCGCAGCACGATATGGAACTTCGTCCGGTTCAACATCTCGGAGACTGTGGACATCTTGCTACGATATTTATTTTTTCTTTCTAGGTTATAACTTTTCTTGTCTTGAGATATGTTCTATTTGTATCGTATGTTTTTTTTTCTTTTCTGACTCACACCACTTTTTACCAGAATTATTATAATAACTTATATTTATGCAACCCCACAAGCTTTGTTGTGTATAAGTAGTGTGTTGCCTATCCTTTTCTTATCTCTATTAGCACATGGAATTTGCTTCTTTATTACTGGCCTCCCATAACATCAAACTTTTCTATTAAATTCAATTTTCTTGCAATTCCTTTGTTAATCCTGTCCTTCCTTTTTCGGCCATTTTCCTACACCTATACTATTATTGCTTGTTCCATTGAAAAATCTAAAAATTGAAGATAAATTTGCAAAAAAAGTTCACTTAGGCATTTAGCTGGTTGTCTTCAGCATAATTGCAAATAACTGATATACAAAACCATTCACAAAATCAACATATTTATATTAACTTTCTATTTTTATTTTTATTCATTTAATAGTATGTAGAGTAGCTCAATAGTGCTGGTTCTTATGGTATAAAAAAAGTTTAAATTCAGACTGCTTACCTGCTTTTGGAAATTAATTTAATGGAACATCTTGGGAACACCCGTGCTTAATCCTAAATCCGGAATAAAACATAATAGACCAGTTGCTGGGTAATCCAATTCGGAAATAATTCATGGTAAGAGTTTTATCGTTTTAATCTTTTAAGTTATGGCCCAATATTACTATCCTAGGTTTTCCCCCTCCGCGGAGGTCAACGTCAGCTCCTAGTAGCGAAACGTGACCTAAATTTGGGAGTTTTTCGGTTTTTCGAAGATAACTCTGAGAAAACCCAACAAATAAAAAGAGTGGTTCATATAAAAGTTGTAGAGGTTTAAATTCTTCGTAAAATGATTGCCAATATGGTATATTTTGATTCAACTATTCCTATACGGCCTTTTGTCAAAGTTGCACCATATTGTCAACTTACCAAAAAATTTTCTTTTGAGTAACAACAGATTCGTTTACTGATTTCATAGTTAAAAATTATGCAAATGATATCTTTGTTGATTAATGTTATGGTTTTTCAGGTAAAATATAGTTTTTTTTTTTAGTTTTTGGCTGAAAAACCATAAGTAACATTAATCAACAAAAAAGAGTTTGTTTTTCTTTTCAAAAAATAATGCAGAAGTGGAGTAAGAATGATTTCTGACACAAGAAACGTTGCTACAATAAAATAATTAATAATATTGTACAATAAAATAATAACAGAAAAACGGAACTTTGTAACAATTTCCTGTTACACCCTGTATGACTCATTGGTACAAACGCGCACGTTTTGAAGGAAACGTCGGTTCGCTTTCTTGTTCACCACTCTCGTTTGGGTCGTCGTCTCCAACAGTGTCGTCCACATCTACTTCGGTAGTAGGAGCATTAGTGCATGAGTGCCCTCTACAATTTGCACAAATTGCTGAACATTTTATTCCTGCTTTTCTGCAACTACAAGCAGCTTTGCACGCTTTGGTGCATTTGCAGGATATCTTTGACAAAAGTGACTGTGGAGCAGGTTTCAAGGTAGTGAGAACAGGAGCCAGGCCATACTTGGTTGTTTGCCAACCCCAGTGCATGGGATTCATGGCGTTACCTAACCACATCTGTACCTGCAGGTACACCCTAAAGCAGTGTTAGCGGGCTGCCTCCAGCGTTGGAGGTAGGGAAGCCAGATTGAAAATAGGTGGAAACGTAATTCATTCATAAAGACATCACTCATTTTCGAGAGATGTTCATTTTGCACAGCCAGCCTGACAAACTTCTTCTTTCTTTGCCTGTAAAGTGATGAAGTGGTATCACAACCACTAAAGGCGTGAAGAAATATTAGAGCGTTTTTCACTTTTTCTAAATGTCTGAAACTGTTAACTGAGAATATGATAATTGGTACCTTCCCTTTTCCGGGTTTCATGAAGAAAATCTTGGTTTGTGGCGAAGCTAATGCTGTGAGCATGATAAGGAGATCTGTGTCTTCGCTTATATGCTCTTGTGTAGCTTCTATAGCAGTCGTGATGATCAAGTGGCTTGCTATACCAAAAAGCCCTTGCTTTCAAGCTTCTCGGTTAGCATGGCTATAAGCCTTCCTTTGTTCCGATTGTTGGAGAGAAACTGCTCCTATGTCATTGTCGCAGTCATCTACTTGTTGCACAGGACCTCTGATGCTATGTGTCTCTTAGCATGCCGCAAGCGTTCTGCTGACTTGGTGCTTTTCGCAGGTAAATCTTCTGGGTACCCGTCAAAAACAACAATAGTGGCGTCTTTGCTATAATGGTTCTTTATGTATTCAACGTATTTGTTGATAATTGCTTTAAATGTTTCACCATTCTTCCAAATCATACGATGCAAGAGGAATGCTCCATCAATAATATAGGCTGCACCAAGAAGGTTGACACTGTCAGTTATTGGAGCGAACAAATCATAAAACACTGACTTAGGAGACTTCCTCATATCAGTTTCATCAAAAAGTGGCAATGGATACTGTGCCAACTCAAATTCAAAGTATTCCCTCAACTCATTGTGCGTTTTCTTTAGCAGGGCAATTCGGCAAAAAATAGTTTTGGAATTCACAGGAAAGTCTTCACTATCAATGTTCACTTTGGACTTTAATCCTCGGATGATCATCACTCGATTTTTCCTATAACTTGACTTGCTCAAAGTTTTTCCCGACCATGGTGTGGATAGAAGAATTTCCAATTTCAAGAACTTTGTGGCAGTTTATTGTCTCATCCCGTAGAATGCCTGTGCTGATGGACATCACAAATTCTGAAGTAGGAAATGGATCATGGGATTCAAACTGGTTCACAAACTTTAGTACATCTGTATTGTCACGCAGTACTCTAGAATCCCTGGCATCGACATGTTGTTCAGAGGTGGTGGTGGATGACCTTCAACTTTACTTACTTAATCCAAAACCTTTCTACCTTTCGGTGTAAGGTTATAGAGCTGAGTTGTGGTTTATGGATTCGGACTTGTCTTGCATATTTCTCTCCACTTCTTTCTATCCTTTGCTGCTGTGCGGATTTCTTCCCACTTTATGTTTCTTGATTCTGTTGCCTCCTTTAGTTCCTCCTTCCACGTTTTTCTCGGTCTTCCTATCCTGTTCTTCCCTTTTGGTCTTGCTTCGAACACTTTTTTCACTGTTCTGTCCTTGTCCATTCTTATTACATGTCCCAACCACCCTAACTGTCTCTCTTGCACTGATACCGCTACCGCTTTAGTTTTTAAATTTTCTCTAAATGTTGTGTTTCTGATGTGGTCTCTCCTTGTTTTGCCCTCTATTTTCCGCACGAATCTCATCTCCATACTCTCGACCCTGCTTCTATGTTTATTCACTGTTGTCCATGATTCGCAGCCATAGATGAGTATTGGTGTTGCAACTTTTTTAAGTACTTCTACTTTTGCCTCTTTAGGTACTTTCTTTTTTCCTAGTAAAGAGCACTTTATGGAGTTAAATAGTCGTCCCGTACTTCCTACTCTTTCATTTATCTCGTCATCTAGTTTTCCATTTTCCTGTATCCATACACCTAGGTATTTAAACTTCTCTACTTGTTCTAATTTTCTGCCCTCTATATATATATACGGTGTCTTCTCTTATCTGGTGCTATTACCATTGTTTTGGTTTTTTTCCCCGTTTATCTTCATGTTTTTCTTTTTTAGTTCTAAGTTATATACATTCATGTTTTCTTGTAGGTCGTTCTCATTTTTTCCGAATATTACCATATCATCGGCAAAGAGTAGTTCTGATATGTAGATATTTTCCATGTTCCAGCTTCCTACATGGTATTTTCTTGTTTTTTTCTTGCATTCTTTTATTGTCTCATCTAATACTAAATTGAATAGCAGCGGACTGAGTACACATCCCTGCCTTAGGCCTATATTGGTCTTGAATTCCTCCGACTGCTCGTGTCTAGTTCTTATTACGTTTCCGCTGTCTTCATATAGTGCTTTGATGGCTGCTATTTCTGTGTAATTTATGTTTGCTCTTTCTAAGCACTGCCATATTGTGTTATTCTATTCTGTCGAAGGCCTTTTCTAAGTCTATAAAACAGAGATGGATTTCTTCCCCTTTCTCTATGACCTTTTCGCTTAGCTGTCTGATTGTGAATATGTGGTCTTGTACCCCCCGTCTTTCTCTAAATCCGCTCTGTGTGTCTTCTATTGTCTTGTCTAATTTGTCTCTGAGCCTGGTTTCCAGAATCCTTGCCAATACCTTTCCTGGGATGCTTAGTAAGGAAATTCCTCTGTAGTTACAGCATTCTCTTCAGTCTCCCTTCTTATATATGGGTACTATGATTCCTACTGTCCAGTCCCTTGGCACTTTTCCTGCTACTAAGATGTCGTTATAGAGTTCTAGTAACCTTTTCTTGCCCGTTTCTCCTATATATTTTACCATCTCTGGGGTAATTTCATCTATACCTGGGGCTTTTGCTAGTTTGAGCTTCCTTATTGCTATATCCAGTTCCTGTTTTGTTATTTTGCCTTCTGCGATATCTTCTGCAGTGTTCGTGTCTTTTTCTATACCGGAGTTTTCCCTTTCCCTCTTCCTTTCTGTTCCTCTCGGTTCTTCCCCTGCTGCCAGCAAATCTTCAAAATATTGTCTCCATCTTTCCATTATCTCCTTTTCATTTGTCAGTACATTTCCCTGTTTATCTTTGATGTTTTTTGTGGGTGTACTTTTCTTATTTCTCATTTGTTTCAAAGTTCCGTAAAATAGTTTCTGGTTGTCGGCAAATTCTTTTTTCATTTTGTTTCCGAATTCTTCCCACGCCTTCTGTTTTGCTTCCTTTACCTTGTTCTTTACCTTCGTTCTCTTCTCTTTGTATAGATTGTAGTCCTCTTCCGATTTTGTTTGCAAATATTTGCGCCAACACTTTTTTTTCTTTTTTACCAGTGCCTTTTTGTCCGTTGACCACCATGCCGTTCATTTAAAGTTTGTGTTAGTCACCTTTGCCACTCCGCAACATTTTCGTGCTGCTTCTACTATGCATTGTTTTATCGTTTTCCATTTTTCTTCTATGTTTAGTTCGATATTGTTTGCCTCAAACTCCTTTTTTAGGTTGTCTTGGTACTTCTTTCTGATGTGTTCTTCTTTTAACATGTAGCTTTTAATTTTCTCTTTAGTTATTTTTCTATTTTTCTCTGTTATTTGTTTTTGGCTCACCCTCATATCCATTTGGAGTAGATAATGGTCGCTGCCTATTTCCGGTCCTCTCTTCACCTTGACATCTTTGATTCACTAGGAAGTAATCAATGATTGATTTCTCGTTTCTGCTATGTTGCACTCTTGTGTATTTGTGTATGTCTTTATGTATGAACTTTGTGTTCGCTATAACTAAATCATTTGCCACGCAGAACTCCACTATTTTCGTGCCGTTTATATTTCTTTTATGCTCTCCTTGTTTTCCTAAAATTCTCTCTATGCCTCTATTATCATTTCCGACACTTCCATTTAGGTCCCCCATAATTATAATATTGTTTCCTTTTTTCGTATCTATTTCTTTTTGCAGTTCCTCCCAAAACTGGTTTTTTATATCCACTTTCTCGTCTTCATCAGGTCTGTACGCCACAATAATTTGCCATGTTTCTTCTTTTTCCTCTAGTTTAACTTCTACTGCCATTATTCTTTCATTTATATACCTTTCGTTTATTATAGTTTCTATTTTTTCCGGATGCACCACTAAACCTACTCCCGCTTGTGCCCTTTCAGATTTTTCTATTCCTGACCAGAGCATCCAATATCCCTTACGTAATCTCGTATGTCCTTGTCCCTTCTTCTTTGTCTCTGTTATTCCCATATAATCCAACTTTTGCCTCTCCATTTCCTCTATAAGTTCCTCCTCCTTTCCGTTTATACTTCTGATGTTCCATGTACCTATTTTTATATATTCTTGCTTTCCACTTTTTTGTTTCATTTCTCTACTCATGTCCGTGTCCTTTGCTCTGTTCGTCATCTTTTGTGTCTGTTTTTTTATTTTTAGGGTGCTTAGTTTTTTTTGAGGAGTCTCTTCTATGATTCTTTGTTCTCCTTCACACCACTTATAGCAAGTTCCGTCTATTGTTATCTTCTGGTACCCAGTTTTTACTTCTTTTCCATTTGCTCTTTCCGTTCTGGCTATTTTTCTTATTTTTGCTTGTATTCTTCTCTCATCCTGTGTTTGATCGTTTTCTATGTATATTCTTGTGCCTTTCAAGGATTTTTTGTTTTGCATTACCTTTTGTTTTTCGTTCCAAGAATCCATCTCCACTACTGTTAATGCTGGCTTTATGGTATGCACATTTTTGATTTTGACGTCCACTTGTAGTTTTTCTTCGAGGAACTCCATCACAACTTGTTTCTTATCCTGCCCTTTAAATTCAACTCCTTTTATTACAATATTGCATTTTCTTCTATTCTTTTCCACTGCCTCTAGTTTTCCCTCTAGCTTTTCTATTCTTTTGATTAGGGAGCCTTTTTCCAGCTCCTATTTCTCTTCCTTCTTCTTGAACTCCTCTCTACGGTCCTTGTTAGCTTTCGTGTTTTCCTTTATTTCCTTCATCATCTCTTCCAACATTTTTTTCAGCTCGTTCATTTCCGACATTTTGGTATTGGTTGCTTCTGTGCTTTTTTGCAAGGGGTATTTGATAATGTTTTTTCTTTTGCTTTCTCTACAAAGTTCCTGGTCCAATTCTGTGCTGCTATGTAGCTCCCGTTCCCGTTTGTTTGTATTTTCCATACAGTTAGCTCTTAAATGTGATCCGCTAAACTTTTGTTGAAGTTATAAAGCACATTTATTTGTTTATTTGTTTATCTTTCCTCTAAACGTCGTTGACCGCAGCCTCGATTTATCGCTATCCGCACTTGCACCGCCTGCTTATCGCACCTTCGCCGGCCGCTCGCCGACGACCGCCCTGGGTTTATTCACTGCACTGTATTCTTTTAGAATCGCAAAACACTGGAAACAAACCCTTGATTTTCCTGTTTTCTTAACTTTTCGCCATCTTTCCACTTAATTTTTATATACCACTTTTCACGTCGCGTTAAAGTTCACGAATTTTTATTGGTGTGATATAGCCCGTATACGGAATTTATATATCGTCACCTGCTATAAAATTCGCGTCCGCGCCGTCCGCTGTTTAACTCGAACTACCTTCAACTTATTGTGAAATTTTACTAACAATGGGCATGGTGAGAATCCATTTACATAGAGTACTGTGAGATATACCGCGACCATGACTAAGCCCTCCACTTCTTATAAGAAAATGTTTTTCTTTTAATTTGAACCAATAAAACAAAACTTTATTAATAGTTGCGCTCTTTTAAAAGCATTTCATATCACATATAATTCATTTTAAGAGAATGGAATGTTAGAGAGGAGGAAAAGCTTCCTTTGATCACAAAGGACATATAAATATTAGGAAATTATAAAATTTATCACAACATTTTTGAATTTATTATTTTTACTAATCAACCTATTTTATTCTCATTGTAGCAATATTTCTTGTGTCAAAAATCATTCTCACCCCATTTCTGCTTTATTTTTTTGAAAGAAATGAACTTTTTTGGTGTATGTATAATCGATAACCTCGTTTTACCTTGCGGTGTAGAGGCTGCTGCTTTATGTGCTTGCATCTGGCGGTACAATGCTCAACTTGCCTTGGATTCGGGATACAAAATTGGAGCGCGCCTTTTGTGCTTTTTTTGGTACGTTGACAAAATAGTGCTACTTTGACAAAAGCCCGTACAGGTATAGCTGGAACAAAATATATCATATTGGTACTTATTTTGCGCAGAATTTAACACTACAACTTTTACATGAACCACTTTTAGAATTTATTGTTTTTTCTGAGTTATCTTAAAAAAATCGAAAAATGCCCAATTTTAGGTCACGTTTTTGCTCTTAGGAGCCAACGCTGACCTCCGGGGAGGGAGAAAACCTAGGATAGTAATAATGGGAGATAACTTAAGTGATTAAAGCGATAAAACCTTGATCATGAATTATTTCCGAATTGTGTTACTTTTTACTCCCCAGCAACTGGCCTATAAATAGTAGTTTGATTTATTTTAAAGAGTTCCCAAGAAATAAAAAATACTGTATCTGTATATTATGTCCTGAGACTTGTTACGCAGTAACCAAAATAACTAATGTTTGCTTTTATTTACATTAAGAATTTTAACTAAATAATATGAATGAGAAATACAATGTAACGCTGGATTTAGAAAGTTAAATAGAGGGTTAAGTGGTAGAGCAGCTTGCAGAATTATTATGATGTAATGACAATCTGCTTTTGTTCTAGATGTGAAGATATCAAACTTCCTTTGGCTCATATATTAAAAAAAAAAGTTCAAACAAACATAATCACCATTAAATAAGAAACTATGGAAAATAAGCCTTGTACTTCTGCAGGAACTACACCATGCATGCTGCAGAACATGAATAGCAATGAAAGTTTTGGTAAGCTATCTATTAAACAAGAAGTCATCGAATTAGAGGATGGAAATTATGAAAACAAAACATTTGACAAAAATAACGTAAATACTGCTTGTAGTGAAGAGAAATCTTATAGTTGCTCGATTTGTGCATACAGAACCACACTGAAGGGTAATTTAGTTAGACATGTGAAGAATCATTTAGGAGAAAAGCCATACAGTTGCTCAGTTTGTGAATACAGAACAGCAGTGAAAAATAGCTTAGTTACACATATGAAAACTCATTCAGGAGAAAAGCCATATTGTTGCTCGGTTTGTGAATACCAAACGGCACATAAAAGTCATTTAGTTAGACATGTGAAGAATCATACAGGAGAAAAGCCATACAATTGCACGGTTTGTGAATACAGAACAGCACAGAAAGATCATTTAGTTACACATATGAAAACTCATACAGGGGAAAAGCCATACAGTTGTTCTGTGTGTGAATACAGAACAGCAACGAAAAGTAGTTTAATTACACATGTGAAGAACCATATAGGAGAAAAACCATACAGTTGTTCTGTTTGTGAATACAAAACAGCAGTGAAAAGTCATTTAGTTGCACATATTAAAACTCATACAGGAGAAAAGTCATACAATTGCTCAGTTTGTGAATACAAAACAGCATGTAAAACTCATTTAGTTAAACATCTGAGGACCCATACAGGAGAAAAGCCATATAATTGCTTAGTTTGTGAATACAGAACAGCAAATAAAAGTACTTTGGTTCAACATATGAAAACTCATACAGGAGAAAAGCCATACAGTTGCTTTGTTTGTGAATACAGAACATCACGTAAGAGTAGTTTAGTTATACATGAGAAGAATCATATAGGAGAAAAGCCGTATAGTTGCTCGGTTTGTGTATTCAGAACAGCATACAAGAGTAGTTTAGTTGCACATATGAAGACCCATACAGGAGAAAAGCCGTACAATTGCTCAGTTTGTGAATACAGAACAGCAGACAAAAGTACTTTGGTTAAACATGTGAAGAAACATACAGAAGGGAAGCCATATAGTTGCTCAGTTTGTGAATACAGATCAGCATTTAAGAGTAGTCTAGTTAGACATGTGAAGAATCATACAGGGGAAAAGCCGTACAGTTGCTCGATTTGTGAATACAGAACAACAGAAAAGATTCGTTTAGTTAAACATGTGAAGAATCATATAGGTGAAAAGCCGTACAGTTGCTCGGTTTGTGAATTCAGAACAGTATATAAGAGTAATATAGCTATACATATGAGGACACATACAGGAAAAAAGCCGTACAATTGCTCAGTTTGTGAATATGGAACAACACAGAAGAGTAGATTAGTTAGACATATGAAGAATCATACAGCAGAAAAACCATATACTTGCACTGTTGGTGAATAAAAAGTAACAAGCTTTCAACTTCGCTGGTGCTGCAACCTAGAGTGTTGGTTACAAAATTCAAAATTTCTTCTGCTATTGTTGGTTTATCTGCATCAGGTCTTATGCTCGTTTGCACCACTCTCCCTTTAACTTTTAAGTGACACTTAAAATTTAAGTTGACAGATATTTCATTGCAACAGATTTTAAGGTAGACTTATGTCTCTTAAGTTGCACTTTTAAGTTCCAAAACGCTGTGACTTAAGGTTCCACTTAACCTAAAAGAGACATTTTAAAACCACACCAGTTGACGGCTTTACTATTATTTATTACGAAAAGCCTTTGAAAATGTAAATTTTTTAATTCACATTCTGCAATTTTCTGGTATAGGAACAATTGTGTCCCCCCCATAAACCAGCCTCTAATAGGATTGAGATACTATGCAACTGGTTGTCGCTTATTAGCTGTAGGTGATTTTGGTGGCATGCATGTGTCAACAGCATGCAGGATAATTAAAAGAGTATCCGAAGCTGTAGCAGAACTGTCTCGGAGATATATCAAGTTTCCATCAACTGTAGCGGAAATAAAGCAGAAACAACAGAAATTTTTGAAACTGCTGTTTTTCCTAGAGTGGTGGGCACAGTCGATGGAACGCATATCAATATTCAGTCACCCGGTAAGAAATTTTACAAATTAGTATTTTTTAACCTCAAAATTTTTATTTTAGGTGTTGAAGATGCAGAAGTATACAGAAATTGCAAGGGATACTTTTCAATAAATGTGCAAGCTGTGTCAGATGCAGATTTAAAATTTTTAAATATTGTGGCAAGGTGGCCTGGATCTGTGCATGACGTCACACTTTTTAATGGATGTGGACTAAATGCTGAATTTGAGCCTGGCATGTACCCAAACTGTCTTGTTAGGTATATATTATGATGGAATAAATATGGATTATTCTTTTCAAATATTTTAAAATTTATATATTACATATGTTTCAGGTGACAGTGGGTATAACATTCTGCCATATCTCCTAACACCACTTTTAAAGCAGTCACACGAGGCGAACAGCGCTACAATTAATCGCATATAAGAATTCTGAATATAATCGAGCGTACATTTGGTGTATGGAAGAGATGCTTTCCTGTAATGGCATATGAATGTCGCTTGAAAGCGAATAATGTTTTAACTGTCATCATGGCAACAGCAGTACTGCAAAATATTGCGAGAGATATGGGAGAGGAAGAGCCACCACTTCCAGAAGATTTTCAACCAGAACTGTTGGACAACATGATAGAGCAAGGGCAGATGCCAATTATACGTACTGTTTATTAAGAGAAAATATAGCCAATTTATTACATTTTTTTAAAATTTCTTGTTCTGTATAACCTACCATAATAATAAAAATCTTATGAATAACGTATAATATAACATATCATAATAATTAAGATACTTATAAAGAACCTGTAATATAAACTAACATTATAAAAATACCTAATGAACAACCTATCTTAATAATAAAAAAAAACTATGATTACATGTCATTTAATTGTTTCATTTTAATTTGAATTTCTAATTCTAAACTTCTTTGTCGCAACTCACTTTCTTTTCGTTGGACTTTTAGTAGTTCAAGCTGCACTCGAGCATACTCAATCTTAATATCTGCCAATTCGTCATACTTTTTTGACAAATTTGTGGAATTGAGCGTGCTTGCCACCGGTCGTCTTCTGGCAGTCTAGCTTTGGGATGCTGACGCCGTTTTCTTTAATTTTTTTGCAATTGGCGTCTGCAAATCAGAAGCCTTATAGTTAGTTGCCCCAGTCTATATTTCTCGGTTTGCTGCTGGATGGCTGCGGACTATCGACCTGTAAGGACAATACAGGCATTAATAAATATCAAAAGCAACTTAAATATTTATAAGGCATTATAGTAATGTTGAAACTTACTTCTAAAATCTCTATATTATTGACATTGGCTCCGAAGTGCAGGTCAGATGCTATAAAATGTGACTGAGACATTTTAAAGCCCCTGTCCCACTAAAAACATTGATAAACAGTTTTATTAACAGGATTTTCATAGTATGACAGCCCACAGTTTTATAAAAATGACGTCACCAAATTATCTGTTTAAGACGTCTGTATTTTGATGACGTCACGTAAAAGATTTTTATAAAAACTTTCGAAATAGAACGATTTATATAATTTTTGATAAGTTTAAAAGGAGATTTATAAGTCAAAATTAAAGTTATCTAAAATTTTTAGTTTGATAAATAAAAATCGTATTGTCGTAATATTTGTTTAATAATTAATAAAATATAAAAATTATACGTTTCGCCAATTATGTTGGCTTCATTAGTAATTGTTTGATTTAGATTAAACAGATGTAAATTTCCTGTCAAAATTTACGAAATATCGTTCATAAGTTAAAAGCCGCTTTGCTTTCATAATCAGTCGGTTTAAAGACCGCTATCACAACAGTAAGCATATTATATTACGAAATGACCTAGAACTTCGAGTTCATCGCACGAACTCGCAGACAACGCGGAACTATAATTACTTACTACTTATTTTGCAATTTTAGAATCGTTCTAGTGAACTATACCTTTGTACTTTGAAATGTTTTTATTTAGTATCTAAGCAGTTATATTGTATAAAAGCCCATTTATTTTTGTAATAAAATCAATCGACATTTAATATTGTATTTATTCGCATTCCTGTGCTTAAAATATTAGGGACAAAGAACCAGTGCAAATAACAGAAACCTGATCCAGCCTTCAGGCAATTCTGTTCAGTAATACGAGGCAAAAAAGAAAATTTACTAAGTGATTAAAGTTTTGATTACATGGCTGAAATATAAAATAAATAGATTACCTCCTTCGTTGAGTTGTGGTCACATTCAATCCAAGAGCCCAAAAGAGATTCACATATTTTTTTTGCTGTGCGTGCTGCATTTTCAGCATAAGTAATATACTGTAAGTATTCAAACATTTTAATACTGTGACAAACAATTTAAGGACTTAATACCGATGTTGCAAGCAACTATTAATTGTTAATTAAATAAACTTACTTGTTTGTTATGATTTTATTTATTTCTCGAAATCTGTGATTTCTGGCGCCCTGTTTTTTTAAAAAGAGCTTGCAGCAGTACAGCTGATGATAAGAATCTGCGACCCAAGGCCACCGAGATTGAATAAGCTAGTTCATTGCGGTGAGTACAAACATTTCAGAGCTACCGTGGTGTATAAATGATAAGGGGGTTGATCTGCGATTATACTACCATTGATTATTATTAGTAATCGATCGCAGGTTGGCTTCTTTATTGTGTCAAGTTATTCTCCCATATTTTTCGGGTTTGCCTTTTTTGCCTTATTAAGATTTCGGAATCGTTGCACTGGTTCTCTACTCGAATGGTACCTGTCAACTTCTTAGTTTTTTATATATACTGCTGTGAAATATTATGAATAATTGTGTTTTTATACGATTGCTGAAAACAGATACCCTTGCATCTACAACTTATTTATTAATTATTATGAGGAGACGTAACAAGTTTTCCACATACACAAATTATATGGGATTTTTGTTTTATACGCGTAGCAATTCAGGGTTTATAAAAGACAACACACAACATCATACAAGTTCGTGGGTTTATGGAAGTAAACAATAATAAATTATTTGAGAATTAAAAAAAGAAAACTTTGTTTTATTAGTGACTGTTCCAAACACCCATTTTCGCCAGCTTAATTATCATGATAGAGCTCAACATTACAATAAAACACGCGTGCTAAAAGAACGTTTATACTAATTGTACAAAAACCTACATCTAAATGCAAAACTAATTACATCATCGTCTCCAGCGCATTTCGGTGCACAAATGTCCAAAATCTCACACAGATCCGTGCTGGTCTCGTGTCGAAGGTTTTTAGCATGAGTCGGACTTCGTACCATACACAAACAAGATGGTACCAAAGATTATTTCACAGTCCTGCTGCACGTGTGTGAACGTTATCCACGATGACGAAATTGAATTAACGATGATCTGTCCACATTGATCGACACTATATGTGCATCTTGCAATCTGGCACGAAGCTGCGGAACCCCACACCTCTGTTAGTGGATGAAAGCCCCAATGTACAACAGCAACTTCTTCAAGTGTACGCATGATTTATAAACTGCACGGACTCCTCTAGAGCATGTTTAGTGCAATCTGTAATAAATTGGCCCGTAACAGCTCTAATTTCACTGGTACGTATTTTTATAGGTTTAATGTATACAATATCCAATTTTCCCTGTTTCTAGGCTCAAAATTTTGAATACACACATTGTTCTTCTGTTACGCCCTTCGAATCTTCCAAGTGCGGCCCCAAATGTGTGTAGCTGACAGCCTTCGGCTTTCATCCAACCTCAGATCAGTTCCGATTGCAGTTCCAACGCATACCAACGGCCCAATCTGTTTCTCTAGTGCACCGAATATATATTCCTGGTGTTCTAACCCTGTTTTATATGCATTTTTAATCGTAACTGCACTCCATGTTTTGTATTTAAAACGCACTTTGAAACGCATACTGAGTCACACATAAAGTTGTCGAAAATGTTTTATTCTGTGCCACCTAATACTAATATGCGCACTATATGTTTGCTGGATTTTTGTGTGGTTAAAATGGAATGTCCAGGTAAATTTTGACCTGGTTTTGCCAAAACATAGCCCCACATTTTGCCGGCAGAAATAATCTCGATCCTACTTAGTGCTGTGTGAAATGTACTTTACATGTGTGCTTAACTTAATTCAACTATGAGTTATGTAGCTAATATATACAATAATCTCCCATATTTAACTTTTGAAACAACTTATGCCTTAAATGTGACTATTTACAACGGTCGAATAAATTCTACGGCAGGAAATCTGTTTGTGCCAGCAATTTTCCTTGTGCAAGAGAAACTTTGTTAGTTACACATTACATAACTTCATTAGATCTCCACCGTACAAACGAATATCACGGCAATATATATCTGACAGCAGTGAAGCAGGTCTATCATTTTTCAAGTGTATTCTTATATACTACATTGACATTTATCTTAAGTGTTGGCGCTTTTCCTGTATCTAGATAGTGATTGAAAAGGGTTTCCAGATGTTCTAAAACTGTATTTCCTGCTGACTTTAGAAGTTCTATGCGTATTCCATCTGGTCCCGCTGTTTTGTTATTTTTCATTTACTTCATGGTTGCTTTTATTTCGTATTTACTTATTGGAGGTAGTTCTTCTGTATACTGTCTAGTCAGTGTCGCTCGTTTATCTCTTTGGGCTAACAGGTGGTTTGTTTGTCTTGGATGAGTATACATTTTCGTAAAATTTCTTTATGTATTTAACAAAATCTTGCAGTCTATGAAGTATACTTCCTGAGTTATCATGTAGATTTATGATTTCTCGTTTGCCCTGTTTTATTTTTCTTTTTTCTTCGATGGTTTTTTAATAATTCATTTATTATGCTCTCTTATATCGACACTTACTTGTTTTATTATGTTCTTGTTCATTTCTTTCAATTGTTGGGGTGTCGTGTCTGGTTTTTCATATTTCACATGGCAATAAGTCTTTTACTTGAAGCTTTCAGTGTTACATTATCAATTGCCGATAGTAATTCGGAACATGCAACCGCACTAAGTTCAGGAGAAGGGCGTGAGTGACTTATCTTCCAAACTAAACGATCGAACTCATAGGGCGCCAAGAGGTTTAAAGCCCATGTCCCACTCGTTCATTTAAGCAACAAACGAATAAATTCACTCAAGGTAGCAACACCAAATAAACAATGAAAAACCCACAGAGTGATAAATCGTATAATATTTCCAATATATATTAAATCAGGTAACAGGGAAGCATAAAATCGATTTGTAATTACTGGCATAAACGTACACAGACAAGACTAACACAAAAAAATAAATATATCACATTAGCAATTATCACAGTGTTAATTAGTTTACAAGCTCGACAGGGTGCATTCGAAATCGCAGCTATGCTGATGGCATTTTAAGCTAATTTCTAAGTGGATTACTTTCCACAGTAAGCTGGCCGAAACAAGTGCTTTAACAACAACCCGGATGCTAAGGGAATGACAGTACGGTGCTGCGTTCCACCATTAATATGTAATTAAATTGTTATTCCACGAACACCCAACTATTCATTCAGATCTGTATGTAAATAGGGTTTTAAATACTCTGCTGGTCACTGTTCCAGCTAATTCTAATTGTTACTCGAAGGGCATGGAACAGACGCACCTTGAAGTTACCATTCGCTCAGTTAATTCTCAAGCAACATGAGCTTCGATAAATTGAAAATAACACAGCTAGAGCTGGCAGTTCGTTTAACACCTGAGTACAAATAAATTAACTGCGGTAAAGCCGCTACTAAAACCATAAATGAATTGCTAAACAAATACGGCAAGGCCGTTAAGAATTACAATGTACAAAAGCCGTTATCTAAATTATCTTAAATGCTACCTAACGAACACAGCGAGGTCGTTTAAAAGTGCGTTATCAATCATAGGTGGTATCACCAAAATAGCATATATATATATATATATATATATATATATATATAT
>CALNHX010006616.1:0-86157 GCA_940337035.1 Agriotes lineatus
ACATCCAAAGAATAGAAAAACATTTTCCTCAACTAATCTGGTTACAGCGGCAGCTGTAGCTTGACGGAGTGGAAACAGTAGCACAAACTTGGTAAGTTGGTCTGAAATAACTAAAATGTAACTGTAGCCTCTGGATGATCTAGGTAAGGGACCACAGATATCTACTGCAATCATCTGCCAAGGTTTTGTGACATTCGGACGCTGTCCCATAAGACCAGCTGGACGATTCTGTTCAGGTTTCATGGCAGCGCAGATCTTACACCTTCGAATGTAGTTGGCTACATCGGATCGCATTTTCGGCCAATAGAAGCCATTCTTCAGGCGTTCGTAGGTTTTGAAGATGCCTGCATGGCATGCTGTTAATGCGTCATGATGTTCATGGATGAGTTCCTGGCGTTTTTCTTTCGGCACAACTTCTTTCCATGTTTCGTTATTGTCTCTCAATCGCGGGTAGGTACACTTGAGATATTTATAGATTTTATTATCTTCGACTCGCCACTGTGGAAATTGCAATGGTTTTGACATAATTTTTGTTCTCAGATTCCGATACCAATGATCTCGAATGGGTGCTGGTTCTTCGATGGTTAACACCACATAATCCGATCTGGAAACAGGCTTTGACGGCAAAAATTGCTTGAAATTATTGACCGGCTTCTTCCTTGTTTTAGAGCACCGGGTCCGGTCGCCTACCGTGCTCCTCGCTCGTTTCCCGAGCATTTCTTACAAGTGCGGCTGGTTACTCCTACTTGCCCGCATCCATAACAGTACATCCGTTTAGGAGCAGTACACTGCATGGCTCGATGTCCTGACTTGGAACAATTCCAACAAGTAAGTGATGCAATAGCAGTTGGGTTTCCGGAATTTTATTACTAGTCTTCTCTCTGGCTAGGTGGTTCTGGGAAGTGTTTGTTGGAAGCTCCATTTCGCTGAAGTCAATCAGAGGCTTTTCTTCGACTGCACAAATCGGTGGCTTTCCAGCACGCTTGCAGTAAGCTAACTCTGGTTCAAGTAAGTATGAGTTAGGCGTAGGAGGTGCTTTAAAATTATTCGAAGCTATTTTGGCATCTTCTAAAGCCATACAAGTTTGAGTAAGTTCAGTGATAGTATAAACCGGGTGTAATGCTAATTGCATAGCATAGTACGGCTGTAAGTTCTTCTTAATTATTGCCAATCTTGTAGTTTCAGATGGAAGTTGAGGCAGCCTGCTGAATAAGTTGTCCATGGTTGCTATATAAACAACCACTTTTTCTGATGGGTGTTGTGTGCGGCTTCGAATTTCGTCCCAAAGGCGGATCTCGTAATCGTGAGGGAGAAAGTTTGCTTTCAACTTGCTAATCAAGTCGTCCCAATCGATGATAGTACGCTTCACTGCTCGGTACCATATCAGTGCGTCTCCAGTGAAAATTTCTACTGCTGACTGAAGCAATTGAGCTTTTGAAATTCCACGTGCTTCTCTTAACTCTTCTACACGCACTAAGAAGCTTGTTAAACTGGACGATTCACCATCATAATGAATGTTCCACTTGCTGATGGGAATAAAGTTGCTGTACACAGGTCGAGAACACTCTGGATATATCTTACTTTCAGTGGCAGGTATATGTAAATTTCCAGCTTGTCTATCTAAGCTTGTTGTAGGTCTCACAATCTCGCTCAGTTCCATGGACTTCAGTTTTTGCTGTAAGTTGCTGTCGTAATGGGAAACTTCAGCGTTACGCTCTGGCGTTGACTCATGGAAGCTCACTCGACGTTTCGATGGTTCAAATTGTGTTGGGAATATCGACATCTCATGATCAATGAGTTGCCCGATGGCAGTTGCATTTTCTTCTGCACCTGTAGTTGCCAAGGATGTGGTAACTGGAAGTAGTAAATTAGGCTCATCTAGAATAGATTGTTGTTGAGACTGAACTGTTGCTTGCTCATGTATAGTTTGTTCGTGGTAACCTGAATAAGCTTGATCGATAGCTATAGATAACTGACCTATTTTGGTAAACAGTGTTTGCTGATGCTGTTGTTGCATGTTGTTTTCGGCATTAATTCGACGTAAGCGACCTAAAAGATGATACATTCTTGCCCTAATTCGTTGTACTTCATTATCTTTGTTATTGACATCAAAATGTTCTAATGCCTCTTGCAGTTCGTGAAGTTTTGTAGCACAAATCTTCAGTTCTTCATCAGGCTCGAAATAAATTCCTGTTGTCACGTCTAGCGTTCCTAACTGCTGTCTATGCATAGCGTCTCGCAAAATTGATCTCTTCTCGGTTACGTTCGAACCCACTGGACATCCACGAATT
This sequence comes from Agriotes lineatus, assembly GCA_940337035.1. Lineage (NCBI taxonomy): Eukaryota > Metazoa > Arthropoda > Insecta > Coleoptera > Elateridae > Agriotes > Agriotes lineatus. The sequence continues at coordinate 2,292 of CALNHX010006616.1, forward strand.
AGCAATTCATACGTTAGCTCGTCCGCCAATAATCTTCCAACATCCATTGTAATTGTCGTAACTAAACAATCCTATACCTATACTAAAAATACTAAACCTTACTAATAAGAGCACAAAAGAAAAACAAAAATAGCCCTTCAGTACTAATAATACTAATACCTACTAATATGTCCAAAAATGTACCTAATCTAAACACAGATTCCTAAATTCTAACAAATTCCCTCAAAATATGCAACAAAATGGCTATAATCCGATAATTACCGATACGACAAGGAACCAATCGATACTAATCAAATACTCTATACTGCACTAAATGCCAAACTACTTAACCAAAGGCTCCACGTCAGAGGCGCCAAATTTATTACATTTGCTACACACGGGAATTTTATTCGCACGTAAAAACAAAAATTATAAATACTTTACAGCAGGGTGGTACAGGAATCGTCTAGGCGTGTAGCAAACGTTTGCCAAGCTAGGTCCTGAGCAGGATGGGGTGGGTTGTCCGGAAGCGCCACTGGTTTGAGACGGTCCAAACCAGAAAACCTACAGATGGCCGTGTAAATTCCTAAACCACTAGCTGTTTCACAAAGAAAAAAATAATAAAAGTCAGCAAAACACCAAGACTCGGAATAACCTAGTTATTTATTTCAGTTTGTACACCTTCGAAATTCTGTGTCATACTTGGAAAAAGGCAACACAATTCTGTGATAATAGTATGTAAATGGAATAGTTTGTAAATGTAATTTTAGTGGTATGTAATGTACAAGATTTTATATTAATAAAGTCTAAAATGTGACTACGATAATCGCAATTCGTTCGAGTACCCGTGTATCAACTACGATAGTGACTTAAATATAATTAAAAACAGCGATACCGGAATGCGGGAGAATAGTAAGTTCTATATCGCTTGATTAATTAGGTAAATACTCTATCTAGTCGCGAACCTCTTCGAATTGGTACCATTTCGCCTAGGGGAGTGCTAATACACATAACATGGTGTATTTACGGTGCTCATATTATGTTAAATGTTAAATTGATGCTCCCGGAGACCCTCGCCAATAATGGTTTAAATTTTGAACATTGACAAGTATCTGACGCTCGAATGCGACCAAAGCAGTACTACCAAACTTAAAGATATTAAATGCATAAAATGACATTATCCTATTACACCAAAGTAATTGCACGTGATGTACAACGAAGCTATACAATATTTCGCATGTAAAACGACATAAATTTCGCTAGCATATACCTAGGTAAGTACAATACATAAAGTAAAGATCATAGTGCCATAACGAACGATATTTTTAGTTCAATAAACACCAAAAGGTAGATAACACTAGGTGTTGTAGATACCTGGATCGTGCACAGAAGGATCGCTACATCAACAGCTATGGGGGATAGCTATTAAGATGTCCACCAGCTTGAGTAACCTCCAAAGAGTCAGGGCTTCATCTAACTTTGCAGGTGAGAAACGCAGTCGAGTGCAGTCACCATGGGGAGAAGCCTTGCATGCGAACTATCACATGTGCTGAGGGGCTCGGATTGGAACGGAATTGTTGCTCCAGGTGCCTTAGTCAAGTAACAACAATGCCACAGGCATAAAAGATCCCGAAAAATCGGAGAACGATACAGCAAACTAGGACGAGGAGGCCAAACTAGGACGAGGAGGCCTAAATACGAGACGTTATCGAAAAATGTTCTACGGCAACCATAAATTAACATACCAGAGTTGTAATGCGGCCTCGAGTAAGTAAATTGCAGAAATATATATTTATCCCAATACAATCGGATTCATTTTAGCAATATAACACCCATTTCCTATTTCTGGATGGCAGATTCCTCAAAGAAATATGGAAACTATATAATCCACTTAAGTGAAAATTCCCAAAAATCACATGCAGCTCCAAAAAGGAAAACTTAAAAATGGTCGCCGGAAATCGTACTATCAAAACAATTTTCAAAATTGTTACTCAAAATTCCCTAGACAAGGATTTTTCAAAAGTCCCAAAAATTGCAAAAATGAGTATGCAACCAAAGCTACACCTAACGTATGCAGGTGAATCTAACTATATGAATGCATTTAAGATAAGAAATTATCCAAACAATCCTTAACTGTATCTAAATGTAAAATTACATGTAACAATCTAATATGTCCCTAACGTCTCAGACGTCCTAGATGTCCCATATGTCCCTAACGTCCCACACGTCCTAGATGTCCCGTATGTCCCTAACGTCCCAGACGTCCTAGATGTCCCATATGTCCCTAACGTCCCAGACGTCTCAGACGTCCTTGATGACCCATACGTCCCAGACGTCCTAAATGTTCCATATGTCCCTAACGTCCCAGACGTCCTGAAAGTCCCATATGTCCCTAACGTCCAAGACGTCCTAGATGTTCCATATGTCCCTAACGTACCAGACGTCCTAAAAGTTCCATATGTCCCTACCGTCCCAGACGTCTCAGACGACCTATATGACCCATATGTCCCTACCGTTTCACACGTCTTAGCTGTCCCATATGTCCTTAACGTCCCGGACGTCCCAGATTTTGTAGTTGTCCCATATGTCCCAAACGTGCCAGACGTCTTAGACGCCCCATATGTCTCTAACATCCCAGACGTCCTAGATGTCCAATACGTAACTAACGTCCCAGACGTTATAGATGTCCCATATGTCCCTAACGTCCCAGACGCCCCAGATGTCCCATATGTCCTTAACGCCCCAAACGTTCCAGACGTCTCAGATATCCCATATGTCCCTAACGTCCCAGACGTCCCAGACGTCCTAAATGTCCCATATGTCCTTAACGTAACACACGTCCTAGATGTCCCATATGACCTTAACGTCAAGGACGTCCTAGACGTCCCAGACCTCCTAGATGTCCCATTTATCCGTAACGTCCCAGACGGCCTAGATGTTCCATATGTCCCTAACGTCCCAGACGTCCCAGATGTCCCATATGTCCCTAACGTCCCAGACGTCCCAGATGTCCCATATGTCTTTAACGTCCTAGACGTCCCAGATGTCCTATATGTCCCTAACGTCCCAGACGTCCCAGACGTCATAGATGTCCCATATGTCCCTAACGTCCAAGACGTCCTAGATTTCCCATATGTCCCTAACGTCCCAGACGTCCCAGATGTGCCATACGTCCCAGACGTCCTAGAGGTCCCATATGTCCCTAACGTCCCAGACGTCCTAAAAGTCCCATATGTCCCTAACGTCCTAGACGTCCTAAATGTCCTATATGTCCCTAACGTCCCAGACGTCCTAGATGTCCCATATGTCCCTAACGTCCAAGACGTCCCAGACGTCCCAGATGTCCCATACGTCAAAGACGTCCTAGATGTCCCATATGTCCCTAACGTCCCAGACGTCCTCAATGTCCTATATGTCCCTAACGTCCCAGACGTCCCTGATGTCCCATATGTTCCTAACGTCCCAGACGTCCCAAACGTCCTAGATGTCCCATATGTCCCTAACGTCCAAGACGTCCTAGATGACCCATATGTTCCTAACGTCCTAGACGTCCCAGACGTCCAAAATATCCCATACGTCCCAGACGTCCTAGCTGTCCCACATGTCCCTAACGTCCCAGACGTACCAGACGTCCCAGATGTCCCAAACTTCGCAAACGTACCAGACGTTTCAGATGTCCTAGATGTCCCATATGTTCCTAACGTCCCATACGTCCTAGATGTCACATATGTCCCTAACGTCCGAAACGTTCTAGATGTCCCATATGCCCCTAACGTCTCAGAATCCCATATGTTCCATATGTCCCTAACGTCCCAGACGTCCTAGATGTCCCATATGTCCCTAACGTCCCAGACGTCCTAGATGTCCCATGTCTCTCTAACATCCCAGACGTCCTAGATGTCCCATACGTCTCTAACGTCCCAGACGCCTCAGACGTCCTTGATGACCCATACGTCCCAGACGTCCTAGATGTCCCATATGTCCCTAACGTCCCAGACGTCCTTCTTCTTCTTCTTCGCTAATCCTTATGCCCTTTCAGGCGTCGGATGTGGGTTCCTTGTCCAGTATCCATTTCCTCCATTCCTTCCTGTCTCTTGCTAGGATTTTTATTTCCTCTACCGTCTTTCCTCTTTCCATTCCTATTTCTCGGATTTGGTCCATCCATTTTCTTCTTGGTCTTCCCCTTTGCCTCTTCCTTGGTTTTCCCATCTCCATTATTTTTCTTGTAATTCTTTCCGGTTCCATCCTTACTATATGCGCGTACCAGTTCAGTTGTTTCTTTTTAATTTTTTCCGTTATTGGCTCTTGTTCTGTTATTTCTCTGATCGTGTCATTTCTTACCCTGTCCCATTTAGTTTTTCCAGCAATTTTTCTGAGGTGTTTCATTTCTATAGCGTTTACTTTACTTTTGTCTTTTTTTCTTAGAGTCCAGTTTTCACAGGCGTATGTAATTGTTGGTATTGTTATTACATTGTGTATTTTTCTTTTCACCTCTATGTCAATATCTTTATGACCTAGTATTGTTTTGTTTATTGAGTAATATAGTCTTGTTGATTTATTAGCTCTGTTTGTTAACTCAGCCTCTATTTTCCCATCCTCAGTTATCATACTTCCCAAAAATTCGTATGTTGTTACTCTTTCCAATAATTTATTCTTGCATTTGATTTCTTTGTCGATCTGGGTGTTTGTTTCTTTTTCATTTACAATCATTGTTTTTGTTTTGTTTGTATTTATTTCCATTTTCATGTTTTCAATTTCTTTAGTCCAGGTGTTTACTAAATTTTGCATTTTATTCTTCTTATTTGCTATTAAAATCACATCGTCTGCGTATAAAAGGCTGCTCACTATAACTGCTTCTAAGTTCCTGTACCCTATGACTGTATCCATTCGGTTATATTTTTCTTTAATTTGTTTAGTAATTTTGTCCATGATAATGATAAATAGTAGAGGGCTTATACTGTCGCCTTGTTTTATTCCTTTGCTCATTTTAAATTCATCTGATCTTTGTCCCGCCATTTGCACTCTTGCTCTTACAGTTTCATATGTACTTCTTACTGCGTTTATCAACATGCTAGGTACTTCTAGTTCTTCCAGGGTTTTCCAAATTTCCCTCCTATCTACCGTATCAAAGGCTGCCTTTAGATCTATGAATGTTAGGTATACTTCCTCTCCTTCTTCTATCTTTCTCTCTATTATATTTCGTAATATATATATGTTGTCGTTTGTCTGTCTGTTCGGTCTAAATGCTGCCTGTTCCTCTCCCAATTTCGATTCCACATGTTCTCTTAACCGTTTTTCCAAGATTTTTGAATATAGCTTGTAGCTGGTTTGGGCTAAGCAGATTGGTCTGTAGTTTGCACACTGCGTCTGTATTCCTTTCTTATATATGGGAATTAAAAGGTTGTTTTCCCAATCCCTCGGGATTTTTTGTTTTTCCCACGCTTCTTTACAGATATACCATATCCAGTCTATTCCCTTTTCCCCAAGCCATTTAATCATCTCCGGTGCTATGCCGTCTTCTCCACTCGCTTTTCCAATTTTGATTTTTTGTATTGCCTCTTCGACTTCTTCTCTCTTGATTGTTTGTTGCTGTTCCGCTTGTTCTACTCTTGTTATTTTATCATCTGGCACTGTCGTGTTATACTTATTTCTGTAGTGTTCTTTCCATGTTTCAAGTATTTCTTTTGTGTCTGTTAGTGTTTGCCCCTGCTTATTTTTAATTGCTTTTATTTCTTTCCTTTTATCCCCCCTTAATCTTTTTATTCTAGTCCAGAATTTTCTATAGTCTGTTTTGTGTACTTCTGATATCTCTTCTCCAAACTCCTTCCAGGATTCTTTTTTTGCTCTTTTGGTTGCGTTTTTCACTATGTTTCTCTTTCGATTATATTCCTCTTTGTCCTTCTGCGTTTTTGTTTGTATATATTGCTTCCATGCTGTTTTCTTTTCTTTTGTCAGTCTTTGTATGTCGCTATTCCACCACCTCGTCCTTTTGACGTGTATATTATATTTTCTCTTCCCACATATATTCTCTGTTATTTTCAGCAGTGTCTCTTTGAAAGTTATCCATATTTCTTTTAAAGTCCAGTCTGTTTTTCCGTTCTCCAGTTTTTGGAATTCTAAGTCTGTCTCCTTCTGGTATTTTTCTTTGTTTTCCATATTTTTTAGCTTATATATCGCTAAACTGCTATATTTTCTTATTTCTTCGTTGTTGCTTAACCTTACTTGGTAACTTGCTCTTACTAATTTGTGTTGTGTTCCTAATTCCGCTTCTTTTATCGTTTTAATTTTTTGTATTGTTTCTGTTAATTCTTGTGTATATGTTATATAGTCTATCAGGCTTTTAGGGTTTCGTTCTTCTGCCACAAACGTGTATTTGTCTTCTATTGGTTGTTCCCACATTGTGTTTCCTATTATTAGGTCGTTCCCTTTACAGAAGTCTATCATTTTTATTCCATTTCTATTTAGTGTATCTTCCCCATGTATTCCCATACATCCCATTCCTCTGTTATAGTCCTTCCCTACTCTACTGTTCCAGTCTCCCATTATTATTGTCTTCTCATTTTCTTCTTTCATTTCATCTAGTAATTGTTGTAGATTTGTGTAGAACTCTATCATTTCTTCCTCTGCTGTTCCTTCTACTGGCCCATAGATTTGTATGATGTTAATTGTTTCTTCCATTTTTATACTAATTGCTATTATTCTCGAGTTGATTGCCTTAAAATCTGTTATTCTTTTGTTTATTTTCTCTGTGACTATTATTCCTACTCCCTCCTTTGCCCTTTGTTCCGGTTTCACCCCAGAGTAGTATATTATGTGTTTGTTTGATAAGTACGTACTTCCCTCGCCCTTTTTCTTAGTTTCACTTAGCCCTAAGATTTGTATGTTATTACTGTCCATTTCTTCCGTTATTTCTATCTCCTTCCCTGTTAGTGTGTTTATGTTCCAAATTCCTATCCCTATCTCTTCATTTCCTATTTCTTTTCCTTTTTTCGTGTCCTTTTTCATAGCCTGTTTCTTTGCTTGTAACGTTTTAGATTTTGATTATGTGAGGTTTTATTCGTGTCCTTTTTGATGCCGTGTTCCGTTGCCTGTGTCCTTGTAATAACTTGCTTTCTGGTTACTTTCTTTTTAAGTTTTTTGGAATTGCACCTGTGCCTCTGTTCGTTTTGGTTATTTTGCGTAGCCTTTCCTGTAGTTCTTCATCAGGAGATCTCTCGCTGACCGTTCTTCCTCCTGTTTTTTCTTTTGGTGTTTCTTCCTTTCCGCTTTCTAATTCGTTTACAGTTTCTATTGCCTCCAGTTGTTCTAGGTAGTAGTCCTCTCCATTAATTATTAGTTTGTTGTATCTCAGGAGTACATGGTGGCCTTGTGTTCTTATTTTATTTCTGTGTTTAATCACTTGTTTTCTGATTTCCTGCGTTGTTTTGGAGTAGTCTTCTTCTATGTATATATTCTTTCCTCTCAGGTTTTTAGTTCCTTTCAAAATTTCCATCTTCTTTGTCCATTTTCCACATTCCACTTGTATCGGTCTAGTTTTTCCTGTACGGTATTTACCCAATCTTCTTGCTTCTACTATGTCGTTTTCCATTTCAATTTTTATACCCATGTCCCTAATGACCACCCGTATTTTTTCTAATAATTGTAGTTCACTCTCCTCTTCTTGGTCTTCTACTCCGTGTATTATTATGTTCCTTTTCTTGATTTCTCTATTCATTTCTTCTATCAGCCTCTCGTGTTGTGCATTCTTTAGTTTCAAGTTTCGGTTTTCTTCTGTGAGTTGCTCATTTTCTACTTTGATTGCTTGTATTTCCTTTTGGAGCCCATCTAGTTTGTTTTCCATACGCTGATCTCTTTCCTCCATTCTGTCTAACTTCTCTTTTATTTCTCTTAACATTTCCTCCATTTTATTATTCTCTTAATTTCCTTCTTCAATCCGTAATTTCCTTCCAAAGTTTCCTAAGAAAATTTCCTAAGCCCGGTTCTGTTCGTTATTTACCTTTGCGTATAATTATCGCTGCGCGCAGGAGGATAATTCTCGCCGGTCCGGGTTAGTATTTGCCGCGTTATCGGCTGACCCCGAATCGCCTTCTCGGAAGGTCACGTCGATCTCGGCGTCTATTTTACTTTAAAATTAGTTAAAAGTAATAGATCCTACCTTAATATCGATCTTCCTCTGTTGCTAAAGCACTTAATGTCTCTTTATACTTCACTATGTAAATTAATTTGCTCTCCTAAACCCGTTAATTTAAAAGTTTCGAGGCACGTATTCACAATCAGTATTTTGTGTTTCCACACCAGGACAGGACCTCCTAAAAGTCCCATATGTCCCTAACGTCCCAGACGTCCTAGATGCCCCATATGTCCCTAACGTCCCAGACGTCTCAGACGTCCTATACGTCCCATATGTCCCTAACGTCTCAGACGTCTTAGATGTGATATACGTCTCTAACGTCCCATATGTCTCTAACGTACAAGAAGTCCCAGACGTCCCATTTGTCCCTAACGCCCCAGACGTCCCATATGTCCCATACGTCCCTAACGTCCCAGACGTCCTAAATGTCCTATATGTCCCTAACGTCCCAAACGTCCCAGATGCTCCATATGTCTTTAACGTCCTACACGTCCCAGATGTCCCATATGTCCCTAACGTCCCAGATGTCCCAGACGTCCTAGATGTCCCATACGTCCCAGACGTCCTAGAGGTCCCATATGTCCCTAACGTCCCAGACGTCCTAGAAGTCCCATATGTCCCTAACGTCCCAGACGTCCTAAATGTCCTATATGTCCCTAACGTCCCAGACGTCTCAGACATCCTAGATGTCCCATATGTCCCTAACGTCCAAGACGTCCTAGATGTTCCATATGTCCCTAACGTTCCAGACATCCCAGATGTCCCATACGTCCCAGACGTCCTAGATGTCCCATATGTCCCATACGTCCCAGACGTCCTAGAGGTCCCATATGTCCCTAACGTCCAAGACGTCCTAGATGTTCCATATGTCCCTAACGTTCCAGACATCCCAGATATCCCATACGTCCCAGACGTCCTAGATGTGCCATATGTTCCTAACGTCCCAGACGTCCTTGAAGTCCCATATGTCCCTAACGTCCAAGACGTCCTAGATTTTCAATATGTCTCTAACGTCCCAGACGTCCCAGATGTCCCATACGTCCCAGACGTCCTAGAGATCCCATATGTCCCTAACGTCCCAGACGTCCTAGAAGTCCCATATGTCCCTAACGTCCCAGACGTCCTAAATGTCCTATATGTCCCTAACGTCCCAGACGTCCTAGATGACCCATATGTCCCTAACGTCCAAGACGTCCTAGATGTTCCATATGTCCCTAACGTCCCAGACGTCCCAGATGTCCCATACGTCCCAGACGTCCTAGATGTCCCATATGTCCCTAACGTCCCAGACGTCCTAAATGTCCTATATGTCCCTAACGTCCCAGACGTCCCTGATGTCCCATATGTTTCTAACGTCCCAGACGTCCCAGACGTCCTAGATGTCCCATATGTCCCTAACGTCTCAGAATCCCATATGTTCCATATGTTCCTAACGTCTCAGACGTCCCAGATGTCTCATACGTCCCAGACGTCCTAGATGTCCCATATGTCCCTAACGTCCCAGACGTCCTAGATGTCCCATGTCTCTCTAACATCTCAGGCGTCCTAGATGTCCCATACGTCTCTAACGTGACAGACGCCTCAGACGTCCTTGATGACCCATACGTCCTAGACGTCCTAGATGTCAAATATGTCCCTAACGTCTCAGACGTCCTAAAAGTCCCATATGTCCCTAACGTCCCAGACGTCCTAGATGCCCCATATGTCCCTAACGTCCCAGACGTCTCAGACGTCCTATATGTCCCATATGTCCCTAACGTCTCAGACGTCTTAGATGTCATATACGTCTCTAACGTCCCATATGTCCCTAACGTACAAGACGTCCCAGACGTCCCATTTGTCCCTAACGCCACAGACGTCCCATATGTCCCATATGTCCCTAACGTCCCAGACGTCCTAAATGTCCTATATGTCCCTAACGTCCCACACGTCCCAGATGCCCCATATATCTTTAACGTCCTACACGTCCCAGATGTCCCATATGTCCCTAACGTCCCAGACGTCCCATTTGTCCCTAACGCCCCAGACGTCCCATATGTCCCATATGTCCCTAACGTCCCAGACGTCCTAAATGTCCTATAAGTCCCTAACGTCCCACACGTCCCAGATGCCCCATATGTCCCTAACGTCCCAGATGTCCCAGACGTGCTAGATGTCCCATACGTCCCAGACGTCCTAGAGGTCCCATATGTCCCTAACGTCCCAGACGTCCTAAAAGTCCCATATGTCCCTAACGTCCCAGACGTCCTAAATGTCCTATATGTCCCTAACGTCCCAGACGTCTCAGACATCCTAGATGTCCCATATGTCCCTAACGTCCAATGCGTCCTAGATGTTCCATATGTCCCTAACGTTCCAGACATCCCAGATGTCCCATACGTCCCAGACGTCCTAGATTTCCCATATGTCCCATACGTCCCAGACGTCCTAGAGGTCCCATATGTCCCTAACGTCCAAGACGTCCTAGATGTTCCATATGTCCCTAACGTTCCAGACATCACAGATATCCCATACGTCCCAGACGTCCTAGATTTTCAATATGTCTCTAACGTCCCAGACGTCCCAGATGTCCCATACGTCCCAGACGTCCTAGAGATCCCTTATGTCCCTAACGTCCCAGACGTCCTAGAAGTCCCATATGTCCCTAACGTCCCAGACGTCTTAAATGTCCTATATGTCCCTAACGTCCCAGACGTCCTAGATGTCCCATATGTCCCTAACGTCCAAGACGTCCTAGATGTTCCATATGTTTCTAACGTCCCAGACGTCCCAGATGTCCCATACGTCCCAGACGTCCTAGATGTCCCATATGTCCCTAACGTCCCAGACGTCCTAGAAGTCCCATATGTCCCTAACGTCCCAGCCGTCCTAAATGTCCTATATGTCCCTAACGTCCCAGACGTCCCCGATGTCCCATATGTTCCTAACCTCCCAGACGTCCCAGACGTCCTAGATGTCCCATATGTCCCTAACGTCTCAGAATCCCATATGTTCCATATGTTCCTAACGTCCCAGACGTCCCAGATGTCTCATACGTCCCAGACGTCCTAGATGTCCCATATGTCCCTAACGTCCCAGACGTCCTAGATGTCCCATGTCTCCCTATCATTCCAGGCGTCCTAGATGTCCCATACGTCTCTAACGTCCCAGACGTCCCAGATGTCTCATACGTCCCAGACGTCCTAGATGTCCCATATGTCCCATACGTCCCAGACGTCCTAGAGGTCCCGTATGTCCCTAACGTCCAAGACGTCCTAGATGTTCCATATGTCCCTAACGTTCCAGACATCCCAGATATCCCATACGTCCCAGAAGTCCTAGATGTCCCATATGTTCCTAACGTCCTTGAAGTCCCATATGTCCCTAACGTCCAAGACGTCCTAGATTTTCAATATGTCTCTAACGTCCCAGACGTCCCAGATGTCCCATACGTCCCAGACGTCCTAGAGATCCCTTATGTCCCTAACGTCCCAGACGTCCTAGAAGTCCCATATGTCCCTAACGTCCCAGACGTCCTAAATGTCCTATATGTCCCTAACGTCCCAGACGTCCTAGATGTCCCATATGTCCCTAACGTCTAAGACGTCCTAGTTGTTCCATATGTTTCTAACGTCCCAGACGTCCCAGATGTCCCATACGTCCCAGACGTCCTAGATGTCCCATATGTCTCTAACGTCCCAGACGTCCTAGAAGTCCCATATGTCCCTAACGTCCCAGACGTCCTAAATGTCCTATATGTCCCTAACGTCCCAGCCGTCCTTGATGTCCCATATGTTCCTAACGTCCCAGACGTCCCAGACGGCCTAGATGTCCCATATGTCCCTAACGTCTCAGAATCCCATATGTTCCATATGTTCCTAACGTCCCAGACGTCCCAGATGTCTCATACGTCCCAGACGTCCTAGATGTCCCATATGTCCCTAACGTCCAAGACGTCCTAGATGTTCCATATGTTTCTAACGTCCCAGACGTCCCAGATGTCCCATACGTCCCAGACGTCCTAGATGTCCCATATGTCCCTAACGTCCAAGACGTCCTAGATGTTCCATATGTTTCTAACGTCCCAGACGTCCCAGATGTCCCATACGTCCCAGACGTCTTAGATGTCCCATATGTTCCATACGTCCCAGACGTCCTAGAGGTCCCATATGTCCCTAACGTCCAAGACAACCTAGATGTTCCATATGCCCCTAACGTTCCAGACATCCCAGATATCCCATACGTCCCAGACGTCCTAGATGTCCCATATGTCCCATACGTCCCAGACGTCCTAGATGTCCCACATGTCCCTAACGTCCCAGACGTACCAGACGTCCCAAATATCCCAGACTTTGCCAACGTCCCAGACGTTTCAGATGTCCTAGATGTCCCATATGTTCCTAACGTCCCAGACGTCCTAGATGTCACATATGTCCCTAACGTCCGAGACGTTCTAGATGTCTTATATGTTAATAACTTCCCAGACGTCTTAGGTGTCCCATATGTCCCTAACGTCCCAGAAGTCCCAGACATCTAATATGCCCCATATGTCCCTAACGTCTCAGACGTCCTAGATGTCCCATATGTCCCTAACGTCCCAGACGTCCTAGATGTCCCATATGTCCGTAACGTCCCACACGTCCTAGATGTCCCGTATGTCCCTAACGTCCCAGACGTCCTAGATGTTTCATATGTCCCTAACGTCCCAGACGTCTCAGACGTCCTTGATGACCCATACGTCCCAGACGTCCTAAATGTTCCATATGTCCCTAACGTCCCAGAGGTCTCAGACGACCTATATGTCCCATATGTCCCTACCGTCTCACACGTTTTAGCTGTCCCATATGTCCTTAACGTCCCAGACGTCCCAGACTTTTTAGTTGTCCCATATGTCCCTAACGTGCCAAACGTCTTAGACGCCCCATATGTCCCTAACGTCCCAGAAGTCCCAGACATCTAATATGCCCCATATGTCCCAAACGTCTCAGACGTCCTAGATGTCCCATATGTCCCTAACGTCCCAGACGTCCTAGATGTCCCATATGTCCCTAACGTCCCACACGTCCTAGATGTCCCGTATGTCCCTAACGTCCCAGACGTCCTAGATGTTTCATATGTCCCTAACGTCCCAGACGTCTCAGACGTCCTTGATGACCCATACGTCCCAGACGTCGTAAATGTTCCATATGTCCCTAACGTCCCAGACGTCCTAGAGATCCCTTATGTCCCTAACGTCCCAGACGTCCTAGAAGTCCCATATGTCCCTAACGTCCCAGACGTCCTAAATGTCCTATATGTCCCTAACGTCCCAGACGTCCTAGATGTCCCATATGTCCCTAACGTCTAAGACGTCCTAGATGTTCCATATGTTTCTAACGTCCCAGACGTCCCAGATGTCCCATACGTCCCAGACGTCCTAGATGTCCCATATGTCTCTAACGTCCCAGACGTCCTAGAAGTCCCATATGTCCCTAATGTCCCAGACGTCCTAAATGTCCTATATGTCCCTAACGTCCCAGCCGTCCTTGATGTCCCATATGTTCCTAACGTCCCAGACGTCCCAGACGGCCTAGATGTCCCATATGTCCCTAACGTCTCAGAATCCCATATGTTCCATATGTTCCTAACGTCCCAGACGTCCCAGATGTCTCATACGTCCCAGACGTCCTAGATGTCCCATATGTCCCTAACGTCCAAGACGTCCTAGATGTTCCATATGTTTCTAACGTCCCAGACGTCCCAGATGTCCCATACGTCCCAGACGTCCTAGATGTCCCATATGTCCCTAACGTCCAAGACGTCCTAGATGTTCCATATGTTTCTAACGTCCCAGACGTCCCAGATGTCCCATACGTCCCAGACGTCCTAGATGTCCCATATGTTCCATACGTCCCAGACGTCCTAGAGGTCCCATATGTCCCTAACGTCCAAGACAACCTAGATGTTCCATATGCCCCTAACGTTCCAGACATCCCAGATATCCCATACGTCCCATACGTCCTAGATGTCCCATATGTCCCATACGTCCCAGACGTCCTAGATGTCCCACATGTCCCTAACGTCCCAGACGTACCAGACGTCCCAAATATCCCAGACTTTGCCAACGTCCCAGACGTTTCAGATGTCCTAGATGTCCCATATGTTCCTAACGTCCCAGACGTCCTAGATGTCACATATGTCCCTAACGTCCGAGACGTTTTAGATGTCTTATATGTTAATAACTTCCCAGACGTCTTAGGTGTCCCATATGTCCCTAACGTCCCAGAAGTCCCAGACATCTAATATGCCCCATATGTCCCTAACGTCTCAGACGTCCTAGATGTCCCATATGTCCCTAACGTCCCAGACGTCCTAGATGTCCCATATGTCCGTAACGTCCCACACGTCCTAGATGTCCCGTATGTCCCTAACGTCCCAGACGTCCTAGATGTTTCATATGTCCCTAACGTCCCAGACGTCTCAGACGTCCTTGATGACCCATACGTCCCAGACGTCCTAAACGTTCCATATGTCCCTAACGTCCCAGAGGTCTCAGACGACCTATATGTCCCATATGTCCCTACCGTCTCACACGTCTTAGCTGTCCCATATGTCCTTAACGTCCCAGACGTCCCAGACTTTTTAGTTGTCCCATATGTCCCTAACGTGCCAAACGTCTTAGACGCCCCATATGTCCCTAACGTCCCAGAAGTCCCAGACATCTAATATGCCCCATATGTCCCTAACGTCTCAGACGTCCTAGATGTCCCATATGTCCCTAACGTCCCAGACGTCCTAGATGTCCCATATGTCCCTAACGTCCCACACGTCCTAGATGTCCCGTATGTCCCTAACGTCCCAGACGTCCTAGATGTTTCATATGTCCCTAACGTCCCAGACGTCTCAGACGTCCTTGATGACCCATACGTCCCAGACGTCCTAAATGTTCCATATGTCCCTAACGTCCCAGACGTCCTGAAAGTCCCATATGTCCCTAACGTCCCACACGTCCTAGATGTCCCGTATGTCCCTAACGTCCCAGACGTCCTAGATGTTTCATATGTCCCTAACGTCCCAGACGTCTCAGACGTCCTTGATGACCCATACGTCCCAGACGTCCTAAATGTTCCATATGTCCCTAACGTACCAGACGTCCTAGAGATCCCTTATGTCCCTAACGTCCCAGACGTCCTAGAAGTCCCATATGTCCCTAACGTCCCAGACGTCCTAAATGTCCTATATGTCCCTAACGTCCCAGACGTCCTAGATGTCCCATATGTCCCTAACGTCTAAGACGTCCTAGATGTTCCATATGTTTCTAACGTCCCAGACGTCCCAGATGTCCCATACGTCCCAGACGTCCTAGATGTCCCATATGTCTCTAACGTCCCAGACGTCCTAGAAGTCCCATATGTCCCTAACGTCCCAGACGTCCTAAATGTCCTATATGTCCCTAACGTCCCAGCCGTCCTTGATGTCCCATATGTTCCTAACGTCCCAGACGTCCCATATGTCCCATATGTCCCTAACGTCCCAGACGTCCTAAATGTCCTATATGTCCCTAACGTCCCACACGTCCCAGATGCCCCATATATCTTTAACGTCCTACACGTCCCAGATGTCCCATATGTCCCTAACGTCCCAGACGTCCCATTTGTCCCTAACGCCCCAGACGTCCCATATGTCCCATATGTCCCTAACGTCCCAGACGTCCTAAATGTCCTATAAGTCCCTAACGTCCCACACGTCCCAGATGCCCCATATGTCCCTAACGTCCCAGATGTCCCAGACGTGCTAGATGTCCCATACGTCCCAGACGTCCTAGAGGTCCCATATGTCCCTAACGTCCCAGACGTCCTAAAAGTCCCATATGTCCCTAACGTCCCAGACGTCCTAAATGTCCTATATGTCCCTAACGTCCCAGACGTCTCAGACATCCTAGATGTCCCATATGTCCCTAACGTCCAATGCGTCCTAGATGTTCCATATGTCCCTAACGTTCCAGACATCCCAGATGTCCCATACGTCCCAGACGTCCTAGAGGTCCCATATGTCCCTAACGTCCAAGACGTCCTAGATGTTCCATATGTCCCTAACGTTCCAGACATCACAGATATCCCATACGTCCCAGACGTCCTAGATTTTCAATATGTCTCTAACGTCCCAGACGTCCCAGATGTCCCATACGTCCTAGACGTCCTAGAGATCCCTTATGTCCCTAACGTCCCAGACGTCCTAGAAGTCCCATATGTCCCTAACGTCCCAGACGTCTTAAATGTCCTATATGTCCCTAACGTCCCAGACGTCCTAGATGTCCCATATGTCCCTAACGTCCAAGACGTCCTAGATGTTCCATATGTTTCTAACGTCCCAGACGTCCCAGATGTCCCATACGTCCCAGACGTCCTAGATGTCCCATATGTCCCTAACGTCCCAGACGTCCTAGAAGTCCCATATGTCCCTAACGTCCCAGCCGTCCTAAATGTCCTATATGTCCCTAACGTCCCAGACGTCCCCGATGTCCCATATGTTCCTAACCTCCCAGACGTCCCAGACGTCCTAGATGTCCCATATGTCCCTAACGTCTCAGAATCCCATATGTTCCATATGTTCCTAACGTCCCAGACGTCCCAGATGTCTCATACGTCCCAGACGTCCTAGATGTCCCATATGTCCCTAACGTCCAAGACGTCCTAGATGTTCCATATGTTTCTAACGTCCCAGACGTCCCAGATGTCCCATACGTCCCAGACGTCCTAGATGTCCCATATGTCCCTAACGTCCAAGACGTCCTAGATGTTCCATATGTTTCTAACGTCCCAGACGTCCCAGATGTCCCATACGTCCCAGACGTCTTAGATGTCCCATATGTTCCATACGTCCCAGACGTCCTAGAGGTCCCATATGTCCCTAACGTCCAAGACAACCTAGATGTTCCATATGCCCCTAACGTTCCAGACATCCCAGATATCCCATACGTCCCAGACGTCCTAGATGTCCCATATGTCCCATACGTCCCAGACGTCCTAGATGTCCCACATGTCCCTAACGTCCCAGACGTACCAGACGTCCCAAATATCCCAGACTTTGCCAACGTCCCAGACGTTTCAGATGTCCTAGATGTCCCATATGTTCCTAACGTCCCAGACGTCCTAGATGTCACATATGTCCCTAACGTCCGAGACGTTCTAGATGTCTTATATGTTAATAACTTCCCAGACGTCTTAGGTGTCCCATATGTCCCTAACGTCCCAGAAGTCCCAGACATCTAATATGCCCCATATGTCCCTAACGTCTCAGACGTCCTAGATGTCCCATATGTCCCTAACGTCCCAGACGTCCTAGATGTCCCATATGTCCGTAACGTCCCACACGTCCTAGATGTCCCGTATGTCCCTAACGTCCCAGACGTCCTAGATGTTTCATATGTCCCTAACGTCCCAGACGTCTCAGACGTCCTTGATGACCCATACGTCCCAGACGTCCTAAATGTTCCATATGTCCCTAACGTCCCAGAGGTCTCAGACGACCTATATGTCCCATATGTCCCTACCGTCTCACACGTTTTAGCTGTCCCATATGTCCTTAACGTCCCAGACGTCCCAGACTTTTTAGTTGTCCCATATGTCCCTAACGTGCCAAACGTCTTAGACGCCCCATATGTCCCTAACGTCCCAGAAGTCCCAGACATCTAATATGCCCCATATGTCCCAAACGTCTCAGACGTCCTAGATGTCCCATATGTCCCTAACGTCCCAGACGTCCTAGATGTCCCATATGTCCCTAACGTCCCACACGTCCTAGATGTCCCGTATGTCCCTAACGTCCCAGACGTCCTAGATGTTTCATATGTCCCTAACGTCCCAGACGTCTCAGACGTCCTTGATGACCCATACGTCCCAGACGTCGTAAATGTTCCATATGTCCCTAACGTCCCAGACGTCCTAGAGATCCCTTATGTCCCTAACGTCCCAGACGTCCTAGAAGTCCCATATGTCCCTAACGTCCCAGACGTCCTAAATGTCCTATATGTCCCTAACGTCCCAGACGTCCTAGATGTCCCATATGTCCCTAACGTCTAAGACGTCCTAGATGTTCCATATGTTTCTAACGTCCCAGACGTCCCAGATGTCCCATACGTCCCAGACGTCCTAGATGTCCCATATGTCTCTAACGTCCCAGACGTCCTAGAAGTCCCATATGTCCCTAATGTCCCAGACGTCCTAAATGTCCTATATGTCCCTAACGTCCCAGCCGTCCTTGATGTCCCATATGTTCCTAACGTCCCAGACGTCCCAGACGGCCTAGATGTCCCATATGTCCCTAACGTCTCAGAATCCCATATGTTCCATATGTTCCTAACGTCCCAGACGTCCCAGATGTCTCATACGTCCCAGACGTCCTAGATGTCCCATATGTCCCTAACGTCCAAGACGTCCTAGATGTTCCATATGTTTCTAACGTCCCAGACGTCCCAGATGTCCCATACGTCCCAGACGTCCTAGATGTCCCATATGTCCCTAACGTCCAAGACGTCCTAGATGTTCCATATGTTTCTAACGTCCCAGACGTCCCAGATGTCCCATACGTCCCAGACGTCCTAGATGTCCCATATGTTCCATACGTCCCAGACGTCCTAGAGGTCCCATATGTCCCTAACGTCCAAGACAACCTAGATGTTCCATATGCCCCTAACGTTCCAGACATCCCAGATATCCCATACGTCCCATACGTCCTAGATGTCCCATATGTCCCATACGTCCCAGACGTCCTAGATGTCCCACATGTCCCTAACGTCCCAGACGTACCAGACGTCCCAAATATCCCAGACTTTGCCAACGTCCCAGACGTTTCAGATGTCCTAGATGTCCCATATGTTCCTAACGTCCCAGACGTCCTAGATGTCACATATGTCCCTAACGTCCGAGACGTTTTAGATGTCTTATATGTTAATAACTTCCCAGACGTCTTAGGTGTCCCATATGTCCCTAACGTCCCAGAAGTCCCAGACATCTAATATGCCCCATATGTCCCTAACGTCTCAGACGTCCTAGATGTCCCATATGTCCCTAACGTCCCAGACGTCCTAGATGTCCCATATGTCCGTAACGTCCCACACGTCCTAGATGTCCCGTATGTCCCTAACGTCCCAGACGTCCTAGATGTTTCATATGTCCCTAACGTCCCAGACGTCTCAGACGTCCTTGATGACCCATACGTCCCAGACGTCCTAAACGTTCCATATGTCCCTAACGTCCCAGAGGTCTCAGACGACCTATATGTCCCATATGTCCCTACCGTCTCACACGTCTTAGCTGTCCCATATGTCCTTAACGTCCCAGACGTCCCAGACTTTTTAGTTGTCCCATATGTCCCTAACGTGCCAAACGTCTTAGACGCCCATATGTCCCTAACGTCCCAGAAGTCCCAGACATCTAATATGCCCCATATGTCCCTAACGTCTCAGACGTCCTAGATGTCCCATATGTCCCTAACGTCCCAGACGTCCTAGATGTCCCATATGTCCCTAACGTCCCACACGTCCTAGATGTCCCGTATGTCCCTAACGTCCCAGACGTCCTAGATGTTTCATATGTCCCTAACGTCCCAGACGTCTCAGACGTCCTTGATGACCCATACGTCCCAGACGTCCTAAATGTTCCATATGTCCCTAACGTCCAGACGTCCTGAAAGTCCCATATGTCCCTAACGTCCCACACGTCCTAGATGTCCCGTATGTCCCTAACGTCCCAGACGTCCTAGATGTTTCATATGTCCCTAACGTCCCAGACGTCTCAGACGTCCTTGATGACCCATACGTCCCAGACGTCCTAAATGTTCCATATGTCCCTAACGTACCAGACGTCCTAGAGATCCCTTATGTCCCTAACGTCCCAGACGTCCTAGAAGTCCCATATGTCCCTAACGTCCCAGACGTCCTAAATGTCCTATATGTCCCTAACGTCCCAGACGTCCTAGATGTCCCATATGTCCCTAACGTCTAAGACGTCCTAGATGTTCCATATGTTTCTAACGTCCCAGACGTCCCAGATGTCCCATACGTCCCAGACGTCCTAGATGTCCCATATGTCTCTAACGTCCCAGACGTCCTAGAAGTCCCATATGTCCCTAACGTCCCAGACGTCCTAAATGTCCTATATGTCCCTAACGTCCCAGCCGTCCTTGATGTCCCATATGTTCCTAACGTCCCAGACGTCCCATATGTCCCATATGTCCCTAACGTCCCAGACGTCCTAAATGTCCTATATGTCCCTAACGTCCCACACGTCCCAGATGCCCCATATATCTTTAACGTCCTACACGTCCCAGATGTCCCATATGTCCCTAACGTCCCAGACGTCCCATTTGTCCCTAACGCCCCAGACGTCCCATATGTCCCATATGTCCCTAACGTCCCAGACGTCCTAAATGTCCTATAAGTCCCTAACGTCCCACACGTCCCAGATGCCCCATATGTCCCTAACGTCCCAGATGTCCCAGACGTGCTAGATGTCCCATACGTCCCAGACGTCCTAGAGGTCCCATATGTCCCTAACGTCCCAGACGTCCTAAAAGTCCCATATGTCCCTAACGTCCCAGACGTCCTAAATGTCCTATATGTCCCTAACGTCCCAGACGTCTCAGACATCCTAGATGTCCCATATGTCCCTAACGTCCAATGCGTCCTAGATGTTCCATATGTCCCTAACGTTCCAGACATCCCAGATGTCCCATACGTCCCAGACGTCCTAGAGGTCCCATATGTCCCTAACGTCCAAGACGTCCTAGATGTTCCATATGTCCCTAACGTTCCAGACATCACAGATATCCCATACGTCCCAGACGTCCTAGATTTTCAATATGTCTCTAACGTCCCAGACGTCCCAGATGTCCCATACGTCCTAGACGTCCTAGAGATCCCTTATGTCCCTAACGTCCCAGACGTCCTAGAAGTCCCATATGTCCCTAACGTCCCAGACGTCTTAAATGTCCTATATGTCCCTAACGTCCCAGACGTCCTAGATGTCCCATATGTCCCTAACGTCCAAGACGTCCTAGATGTTCCATATGTTTCTAACGTCCCAGACGTCCCAGATGTCCCATACGTCCCAGACGTCCTAGATGTCCCATATGTCCCTAACGTCCCAGACGTCCTAGAAGTCCCATATGTCCCTAAC
The DNA here is from genome assembly GCA_940337035.1 of Agriotes lineatus. Classification (NCBI taxonomy): domain Eukaryota; kingdom Metazoa; phylum Arthropoda; class Insecta; order Coleoptera; family Elateridae; genus Agriotes; species Agriotes lineatus. The sequence continues at coordinate 23,538 of CALNHX010006616.1, forward strand.
GTCCCAGCCGTCCTAAATGTCCTATATGTCCCTAACGTCCCAGACGTCCCCGATGTCCCATATGTTCCTAACCTCCCAGACGTCCCAGACGTCCTAGATGTCCCATATGTCCCTAACGTCTCAGAATCCCATATGTTCCATATGTTCCTAACGTCCCAGACGTCCCAGATGTCTCATACGTCCCAGACGTCCTAGATGTCCCATATGTCCCTAACGTCCCAGACGTCCTAGATGTCCCATGTCTCCCTATCATCCCAGGCGTCCTAGATGTCCCATACGTCTCTAACGTCCCAGACGTCCCAGACGTCCTAGATGTCCCATATGTCCCATACGTCCCAGACGTCCTAGAGGTCCCGTATGTCCCTAACGTCCAAGACGTCCTAGATGTTCCATATGTCCCTAACGTTCCAGACATCCCAGATATCCCATACGTCCCAGACGTCCTAGATGTCCCATATGTTCCTAACGTCCTTGAAGTCCCATATGTCCCTAACGTCCAAGACGTCCTAGATTTTCAATATGTCTCTAACGTCCCAGACGTCCCAGATGTCCCATACGTCCCAGACGTCCTAGAGATCCCTTATGTCCCTAACGTCCCAGACGTCCTAGAAGTCCCATATGTCCCTAACGTCCCAGACGTCCTAAATGTCCTATATGTCCCTAACGTCCCAGACGTCCTAGATGTCCCATATGTCCCTAACGTCTAAGACGTCCTAGATGTTCCATATGTTTCTAACGTCCCAGAAGTCCCAGATGTCCCATACGTCCCAGACGTCCTAGATGTCCCATATGTCTCTAACGTCCCAGACGTCCTAGAAGTCCCATATGTCCCTAACGTCCCAGACGTCCTAAATGTCCTATATGTCCCTAACGTCCCAGCCGTCCTTGATGTCCCATATGTTCCTAACGTCCCAGACGTCCCAGACGGCCTAGATGTCCCATATGTCCCTAACGTCTCAGAATCCCATATGTTCCAAATGTTCCTAACGTCCCAGACGTCCCAGATGTCTCATACGTCCCAGACGTCCTAGATGTCCCATATGTCCCTAACGTCCAAGACGTCCTAGATGTTCCATATGTTTCTAACGTCCCAGACGTCCCAGATGTCCCATACGTCCCAGACGTCCTAGATGTCCCATATGTCCCTAACGTCCAAGACGTCCTAGATGTTCCATATGTTTCTAACGTCCCAGACGTCCCAGATGTCCCATACGTCCCAGACGTCCTAGATGTCCCATATGTTCCATACGTCCCAGACGTCCTAGAGGTCCCATATGTCCCTAACGTCCAAGACAACCTAGATGTTCCATATGCCCCTAACGTTCCAGACATCCCAGATATCCCATACGTCCCAGACGTCCTAGATGTCCCATATGTCCCATACGTCCCAGACGTCCTAGATGTCCCACATGTCCCTAACGTCCCAGACGTACCAGATGTCCCAAATATCCCAGACTTTGCCAACGTCCCAGACGTTTCAGATGTCCTAGATGTCCCATATGTTCCTAACGTCCCAGACGTCCTAGATGTCACATATGTCCCTAACGTCCGAGACGTTCTAGATGTCTTATATGTTAATAACTTCCCAGACGTCTTAGGTGTCCCATATGTCCCTAACGTCCCAGAAGTCCCAGACATCTAATATGCCCCATATGTCCCTAACGTCTCAGACGTCCTAGATGTCCCATATGTCCCTAACGTCCCAGACGTCCTAGATGTCCCATATGTCCGTAACGTCCCACACGTCCTAGATGTCCCGTATGTCCCTAACGTCCCAGACGTCCTAGATGTTTCATATGTCCCTAACGTCCCAGACGTCTCAGACGTCCTTAATGACCCATACGTCCCAGACGTCCTAAATGTTCCATATGTCCCTAACGTCCCAGAGGTCTCAGACGACCTATATGTCCCATATGTCCCTACCGTCTCACACGTTTTAGCTGTCCCATATGTCCTTAACGTCCCAGACGTCCCAGACTTTTTAGTTGTCCCATATGTCCCTAACGTGCCAAACGTCTTAGACGCCCCATATGTCCCTAACGTCCCAGAAGTCCCAGACATCTAATATGCCCCATATGTCCCTAACGTCTCAGACGTCCTAGATGTCCCATATGTCCCTAACGTCCCAGACGTCCTAGATGTCCCATATGTCCCTAACGTCCCACACGTCCTAGATGTCCCGTATGTCCCTAACGTCCCACACGTCCTAGATGTTTCATATCTCCCTAACGTCCCAGACGTCTCAGACGTCCTTGATGACCCATACGTCCCAGACGTCCTAAATGTTCCATATGTCCCTAACGTCCCAGACGTCCTAGAGATCCCTTATGTCCCTAACGTCCCAGACGTCCTAGAAGTCCCATATGTCCCTAACGTCCCAGACGTCCTAAATGTCCTATATGTCCCTAACGTCCCAGACGTCCTAGATGTCCCATATGTCCCTAACGTCTAAGACGTCCTAGATGTTCCATATGTTTCTAACGTCCCAGACGTCCCAGATGTCCCATACGTCCCAGACGTCCTAGATGTCCCATATGTCTCTAACGTCCCAGACGTCCTAGAAGTCCCATATGTCCCTAACGTCCCAGACGTCCTAAATGTCCTATATGTCCCTAACGTCCCAGCCGTCCTTGATGTCCCATATGTTCCTAACGTTCCAGACGTCCCAGACGGCCTAGATGTCCCATATGTCCCTAACGTCTCAGAATCCCATATGTTCCATATGTTCCTAACGTCCCAGACGTCCCAGATGTCTCATACGTCCCAGACGTCCTAGATGTCCCATATGTCCCTAACGTCCAAGACGTCCTAGATGTTCCATATGTTTCTAACGTCCCAGACGTCCCAGATGTCCCATACGTCCCAGACGTCCTAGATGTCCCATATGTCCCTAACGTCCAAGACGTCCTAGATGTTCCATATGTTTCTAACGTCCCAGACGTCCCAGATGTCCCATACGTCCCAGACGTCCTAGATGTCCCATATGTTCCATACGTCCCAGACGTCCTAGAGGTCCCATATGTCCCTAACGTCCAAGACAACCTAGATGTTCCATATGCCCCTAACGTTCCAGACATCCCAGATATCCCATACGTCCCAGACGTCCTAGATGTCCCATATGTCCCATACGTCCCAGACGTCCTAGATGTCCCACATGTCCCTAACGTCCCAGACGTACCAGACGTCCCAAATATCCCAGACTTTGCCAACGTCCCAGACGTTTCAGATGTCCTAGATGTCCCATATGTTCCTAACGTCCCAGACGTCCTAGATGTCACATATGTCCCTAACGTCCGAGACGTTCTAGATGTCTTATATGTTAATAACTTCCCAGACGTCTTAGGTGTCCCATATGTCCCTAACGTCCCAGAAGTCCCAGACATCTAATATGCCCCATATGTCCCTAACGTCTCAGACGTCCTAGATGTCCCATATGTCCCTAACGTCCCAGACGTCCTAGATGTCCCATATTTCCGTAACGTCCCACACGTCCTAGATGTCCCGTATGTCCCTAACGTCCCAAACGTCCTAGATGTTTCATATGTCCCTAACGTCCCAGACGTCTCAGACGTCCTTGATGACCCATACGTCCCAGACGTCCTAAATGTTCCATATGTCCCTAACGTCCCAGAGGTCTCAGACGACCTATATGTCCCATATGTCCCTACCGTCTCACACGTCTTAGCTGTCCCATATGTCCTTAACGTCCCAGACGTCCCAGACTTTTTAGTTGTCCCATATGTCCCTAACGTGCCAAACGTCTTAGACGCCCCATATGTCCCTAACGTCCCAGAAGTCCCAGACATCTAATATGCCCCATAAGTCCCTAACGTCTCAGACGTCCTAGATGTCCCATATGTCCCTAACGTCCCAGACGTCCTAGATGTCCCATATGTCCCTAACGTCCCACACGTCCTAGATGTCCCGTATGTCCCTAACGTCCCAGACGTCCTAGATGTTTCATATGTCCCTAACGTCCCAGACGTCTCAGACGTCCTTGATGACCCATACGTCCCAGACGTCCTAAATGTTCCATATGTCCCTAACGTCCCAGACGTCCTGAAAGTCCCATATGTCCCTAACGTCCAAGACGTAGTAGATGTCCCATATGTCCCTAACGTCCCAGACGTCCTAGAAGTCCCATATGTCCCTAACGTCCCAGCCGTCCTAAATGTCCTATATGTCCCTAACGTCCCAGACGTCCCCGATGTCACATATGTTCCTAACCTCCCAGACGTCCCAGACGTCCTAGATGTCCCATATGTCCCTAACGTCTCAGAATCCCATATGTTCCATATGTTCCTTACGTCCCAGACGTCCCAGATGTCTCATACGTCCCAGACGTCCTAGATGTCCCATATGTCCCTAACGTCCCAGACGTCCTAGATGTCCCATGTCTCCCTATCATCCCAGGCGTCCTAGATGTCCCATACGTCTCTAACGTCCCAGACGTCCCAGATGTCTCATACGTCCCAGACGTCCTAGATGTCCCATATGTCCCATACGTCCCAGACGTCCTAGAGGTCCCGTATGTCCCTAACGTCCAAGACGTCCTAGATGTTCCATATGTCCCTAACGTTCCAGACATCCCAGATATCCCATACGTCCCAGACGTCCTAGATGTCCCATATGTTCCTAACGTCCTTGAAGTCCCATATGTCCATAACGTCCAAGACGTCCTAGATTTTCAATATGTCTCTAACGTCCCAGACGTCCCAGATGTCCCATAAGTCCCAGACGTCCTAGAGATCCCTTATGTCCCTAACGTCCCAGACGTCCTAGAAGTCCCATATGTCCCTAACGTCCCAGACGTCCTAAATGTCCTATATGTCCCTAACGTCCCAGACGTCCTAGATGTCCCATATGTCCCTAACGTCTAAGACGTCCTAGATGTTCCATATGTTTCTAACGTCCCAGACGTCCCAGATGTCCCATACGTCCCAGACGTCCTAGATGTCCCATATGTCTCTAACGTCCCAGACGTCCTAGAAGTCCATATGTCCCTAACGTCCCAGACGTCCTAAATGTCCTATATGTCCCTAACGTCCCAGCCGTCCTTGATGTCCCATATGTTCCTAACGTCCCAGACGTCCCAGACGGCCTAGATGTCCCATATGTCCCTAACGTCTCAGAATCCCATATGTTCCATATGTTCCTAACGTCCCAGACGTCCCAGATGTCTCATACGTCCCAGACGTCCTAGATGTCCCATATGTCCCTAACGTCCAAGACGTCCTAGATGTTCCATATGTTTCTAACGTCCCAGACGTCCCAGATGTCCCATACGTCCCAGACTTCCTAGATGTCCCATATGTCCCTAACGTCCAAGACGTCCTAGATGTTCCATATGTTTCTAACGTCCCAGACGTCCCAGATGTCCCATACGTCCCAGACGTCCTAGATGTCCCATATGTTCCATACGTCCCAGACGTCCTATAGGTCCCATATGTCCCTAACGTCCAAGACAACCTAGATGTTCCATATGCCCCTAACGTTCCAGACATCCCAGATATCCCATACGTCCCAGACGTCCTAGATGTCCCATATATCCCATACGTCCCAGACGTCCTAGATGTCCCACATGTCCCTAACGTCCCAGACGTACCAGACGTCCCAAATATCCCAGACTTTGCCAACGTCCCAGACGTTTCAGATGTCCTAGATGTCCCATATGTTCCTAACGTCCCAGACGTCCTAGATGTCACATATGTCCCTAACGTCCGAGACGTTCTAGATGTCTTATATGTTAATAACTTCCCAGACGTCTTAGGTGTCCCATATGTCCCTAACGTCCCAGAAGTCCCAGACATCTAATATGCCCCATATGTCCCTAACGTCTCAGACGTCCTAGATGTCCCATATGTCCCTAACGTCCCAGACGTCCTAGATGTCCCATATGTCCGTAACGTCCCACACGTCCTAGATGTCCCGTATGTCCCTAACTTCCCAGACGTCCTAGATGTTTTATATGTCCCTAACGTCCCAGACGTCTCAGACGTCCTTGATGACCCATACGTCCCAGACGTCCTAAATGTTCCATATGTCCCTAACGTCCCAGAGGTCTCAGACGACCTATATGTCCCATATGTCCCTACCGTCTCACACGTTTTAGCTGTCCCACATGTCCTTAACGTCCCAGACGTCCCAGACTTTTTAGTTGTCCCATATGTCCCTAACGTCCAAGACGTCCTAGATGTCCCATATGTTCCTAACGTCCTAGACGTCCCAGACGTCCAAAATATCCCATACGTCCCAGACGTCCTAGCTGTCCCACATGTCCCTAATGTCCCAGACGTACCAGACGTCCCAGATATCCCAAACTTCGCAAACGTACCAGACGTTTCAGATGTCCTAGATGTCCCATATGTTCCTAACGTCCCAGACGTCCTAGATGTCACATATGTCCCTAACGTCCGAAACGTTCTAGATGTCCTATATGTTAACGTCCCAGACGTCCCAGACGTCTTAGATGTCCCATATGTCTCTAACGTCTCAGAATCGCAGATGTCCCATATGTCCCTAACGTCGCAGACGTCCCAGATGTCCCATACGTCCCAGACGTCCTAGAGGTCCCATATGTCCCTAACGTCCAAGACAACCTAGATGTTCCATATGCCCCTAACGTTCCAGACATCCCAGATATCCCATACGTCCCAGACGTCCTAGATGTCCCATATGTCCCATACGTCCCAGACGTCCTAGATGTCCCACATGTCCCTAACGTCCCAGACGTACCAGACGTCCCAAATATCCCAGACTTTGCCAACGTCCCAGACGTTTCAGATGTCCTAGATGTCCCATATGTTCCTAACGTCCCAGACGTCCTAGATGTCACATATGTCCCTAACGTCCGAGACGTTTTAGATGTCTTATATGTTAATAACTTCCCAGACGTCTTAGGTGTCCCATATGTCCCTAACGTCCCAGAAGTCCCAGACATCTAATATGCCCCATATGTCCCTAACGTCTCAGACGTCCTAGATGTCCCATATGTCCCTAACGTCCCAGACGTCCTAGATGTCCCATATGTCCGTAACGTCCCACACGTCCTAGATGTCCCGTATGTCCCTAACTTCCCAGACGTCCTAGATGTTTCATATGTCCCTAACGTCCCAGACGTCTCAGACGTCCTTGATGACCCATACGTCCCAGACGTCCTAAATGTTCCATATGTCCCTAACGTCCCAGAGGTCTCAGACGACCTATATGTCCCATATGTCCCTACCGTCTCACACGTTTTAGCTGTCCCATATGTCCTTAACGTCCCAGACGTCCCAGACTTTTTAGTTGTCCCATATGTCCCTAACGTGCCAAACGTCTTAGACGCCCCATATGTCCCTAACGTCCCAGAAGTCCCAGACATCTAATATGCCCCATATGTCCCTAACGTCTCAGACGTCCTAGATGTCCCATATGTCCCTAACGTCCCAGACGTCCTAGATGTCCCATATGTCCCTAACGTCCCACACGTCCTAGATGTCCCGTATGTCCCTAACGTCCCAGACGTCCTAGATGTTTCATATGTCCCTAACGTCCCAGACGTCTCAGACGTCCTTGATGACCCATACGTCCCAGACGTCCTAAATGTTCCATATGTCCCTAACGTCCCAGACGTCCTAGAGATCCCTTATGTCCCTAACGTCCCAGACGTCCTAGAAGTCCCATATGTCCCTAACGTCCCAGACGTCCTAAATGTCCTATATGTCCCTAACGTCCCAGACGTCCTAGATGTCCCATATATCCCTAACGTCTAAGACGTCCTAGATGTTCCATATGTTTCTAACGTCCCAGACGTCCCAGATGTCCCATACGTCCCAGACGTCCTAGATGTCCCATATGTCTCTAACGTCCCAGACGTCCTAGAAGTCCCATATGTCCCTAACGTCCCAGACGTCCTAAATGTCCTATATGTCCCTAACGTCCCAGCCGTCCTTGATGTCCCATATGTTCCTAACGTCCCAGACGTCCCAGACGGCCTAGATGTCCCATATGTCCCTAACGTCTCAGAATCCCATATGTTCCATATGTTCCTAACGTCCCAGACGTCCCAGATGTCTCATACGTCCCAGACGTCCTAGATGTCCCATATGTCCCTAACGTCCAAGACGTCCTAGATGTTCCATATGTTTCTAACGTCCCAGACGTCCCAGATGTCCCATACGTCCCAGACGTCCTAGATGTCCCATATGTTCCATACGTCCCAGACGTCCTAGAGGTCCCATATGTCCCTAACGTCCAAGACAACCTAGATGTTCCATATGCCCCTAACGTTCCAGACATCCCAGATATCCCATACGTCCCAGACGTCCTAGATGTCCCATATGTCCCATACGTCCCAGACGTCCTAGATGTCCCACATGTCCCTAACGTCCCAGACGTACCAGACGTCCCAAATATCCCAGACTTTGCCAACGTCCCAGACGTTTCAGATGTCCTAGATGTCCCATATGTTCCTAACGTCCCAGACGTCCTAGATGTCACATATGTCCCTAACGTCCGAGACGTTCTAGATGTCTTATATGTTAATAACTTCCCAGACGTCTTAGGTGTCCCATATGTCCCTAACGTCCCAGAAGTCCCAGACATCTAATATGCCCCATATGTCCCTAACGTCTCAGACGTCCTAGATGTCCCATATGTCCCTAACGTCCCAGACGTCCTAGATGTCCCATATGTCCGTAACGTCCCACACGTCCTAGATGTCCCGTATGTCCCTAACGTCCCAGACGTCCTAGATGTTTCATATGTCCCTAACGTCCCAGACGTCTCAGACGTCCTTGATGACCCATACGTCCCAGACGTCCTAAATGTTCCATATGTCCCTAACGTCCCAGAGGTCTCAGACGACCTATATGTCCCATATGTCCCTACCGTCTCACACGTCTTAGCTGTCCCACATGTCCTTAACGTCCCAGACGTCCCAGACTTTTTAGTTGTCCCATATGTCCCTAACGTGCCAAACGTCTTAGACGCCCCATATGTCCCTAACGTCCCAGAAGTCCCAGACATCTAATATGCCCCATATGTCCCTAACGTCTCAGACGTCCTAGATGTCCCATATGTCCCTAACGTCCCAGACGTCCTAGATGTCCCATATGTCCCTAACGTCCCACACGTCCTAGATGTCCCGTATGTCCCTAACGTCCCAGACGTCCTAGATGTTTCATATGTCCCTAACGTCCCAGACGTCTCAGACGTCCTTGATGACCCATACGTCCCAGACGTCCTAAATGTTCCATATGTCCCTAACGTCCCAGACGTCCTGAAAGTCCCATATGTCCCTAACGTCCAAGACGTAGTAGATGTTCCATATGTCCTTAACGTCCCAGACGTCCTAAAAGTCCCATATGTCCCTAACGTCCCAGAGGTTTCAGACGACCTATATGTCCCATATGTCCCTACCGTCTCACACGTCTTAGCTGTCCCATATGTCCTTAACGTCCCAGACGTCCCAGACTTTCTAGTTGTCCCATATGTCCCTAACGTGCCAAACGTCTTAGACGCCCCATATGTCTCTAACGTCCCAGACGTCCTAGATGTCCTATACGTAACTAACGTCCCAGACGTTATAGATGTCCCATATGACCCTAACGTCCCAGACGCCCCAGATGTCACATATGTCCTTAACGCCCCAGACGTTCCAGACGTCTCAGATATCCCATATGTCCCTAACGTCCCAGACGTCCCAGACGTCCTAAATGTCCCATATGTCCTTAACGTAACACACGTCCTAGATGTCCCATTTGACCTTAACGTCAAGGACGGTCAGACGTCCCAGACCTCCTAGATGTCCCATTTGTCCGTAACGTCCCAGACGGCCTAGATGTTCCATATGTCCCTAACGTCCCAGACGTCCCAGATGTCCCATACGTCCCAGACGTCCTAGATGTCCCATATGTCCCTAACGTCCCAGACGTCCTTAATGTCTTATATGTCCCTAACGACCCAGACGTCCCAGATGTCCCATATGTTCCTTACGTCCCAGACGTCCCTGACGTCCTACATGTCCCATATGTCCCTAACGTCCAAGACGTCCTAGATGTCCCATATGTTCCTAACGTCCTAGACGTCCCAGACGTCCAAAATATCCCATACGTCCCAGACGTCCTAGCTGTCCCACATGTCCCTAATGTCCCAGACGTACCAGACGTCCCAGATATCCCAAACTTCGCAAACGTACCAGACGTTTCAGATGTCCTAGATGTCCCATATGTTCCTAACGTCCCAGACGTCCTAGATGTCACATATGTCCCTAACGTCCGAAACGTTCTAGATGTCCTATATGTTAACGTCCCAGACGTCCCAGACGTCTTAGATGTCCCATATGTCTCTAACGTCTCAGAATCGCAGATGTCCCATATGTCCCTAACGTCGCAGACGTCCCAGATGTCTCATACGTCCCAGACGTCCTAGATGTCCCATATGTCCTTAACGTCCCTGACGTCCTAGAAGTCCCATATGTCCCTAACGTCCCAGACGTCCTAAATGTCTTATATGTCCCTAACGTCCCAGACGTCCCAGATGTCCCATATGTCCCTAACGTATCAGACGTCCCAGATGCCCCATATGTCCCTAACGTCTCAGACGTCCCAGATGTCCCATATGTCCCTTACGTCCCAGAAGTCCCAGACGTCCTAGATGTCCCATATGTCCCTAACGTCCAAGACGTCCTAGATGTCCCATATGTCCCTAACGTCCCAGACGTCCAAAATATCCCATACGTCCCAGACGTCCTAGATGTCCCACATGTCTCTAACGTCCCAGACGTACCAGACGTCCCAGATATCCCAGACTTCGCCAACGTCCCAGACGTTTCAGATGTCCTAGATGTCCCATATGTTTCTAACGTCCCAGACGTCCTAGATGTCACATATGTCCCTAACGTCCGAGACGTTCTAGATGTCTTATATGTTAATATAGTCCCAGACGTCTTAGATGTCCCATATGTCCCTAACGTCCCAGAATCCCAGATGTCCCATATGTCCCTAACGTCCTAGTAGTCCCAGACATCTAATATGTCCCATATGTCCCTAACGTCTCAGACGTCCTAGATGTCCCATCTGTCCCTAACGTCGCTGACGTCCCAGAAGTCCCATATGTCCCTAACGTCCCAGATGTCCTAGATGTCCCATATGTCCCTAACGTCCCTAACGTCCCAGACGTCCTAGATGTCCCGTATGTCCCTTACGTCTCAGACGTCCTAGATGTCCCATATGTCCCTAACGTCCAAGACGTCTCAGACGTCCTTGATGACCCATACGTCCCAGACGTCCTAAATGTTAGTAGGTTAGAATGGACAGTTGTAGAACCTCCCCCCACCACTTGGCCTTGAGTTCAAGGTCAAGGCTATTTTGCAAAGCTAAATGTTCAAGGTCACAGCTCAAGGCGAAAATTCAAGGTTACAGCTGAAGGCTAAACTTCAAGGTTGTGCTTAATGCTAAACTTCAAGGTCAAGGCAAGTTGTTCTGTGATCCACCTATAACCTTGAAATGTGGAAATATATTCAGAGAGAAATATGTCTAAATTTCAAAGCCACAGCTCAAGGCTAAACTTCGAGACCACATGGACAGTTCTAGAACCTCCCCCCACCACTTTTTCTTGAAACCGAGGCTACACTTCAAGTTACGGCCAAATTTCAAGGCCACAGTTCACGGCTAAACTTCAAGGCCACAGCTCAATTCTGGAACCACCCCCAACACTTGGCTTTGAAACCGAGGCCAAACTTTGCGGCCAAAGTTGCTGCTACTTCCCCCGCCACTTATCTTTTTATTCAAGGTCATGGTTAGTGTTCTCATCAAATTACATTTGAACCCTAGCTTCTAGCTTAGACCATTCGGTCAACCTGACACTTCAACGAGTTTAATGAAAGAGGCAAATATTTTCATAAATTGTTTTAATGACATCTAAAGATATATACCTACAGATAAACAATTAACACTAATGCTATAATCACTTATCAGCTGCATAATATGTACAGTAACGCTATTGTCTACTCATTCGGCGTTATCCTCCTCCTCCGCGAAGTTGAAGGCCGTTCCGATTCTGGATAACTGCCTCCTGGAGTATTTTCGTGGTGGCAATCACCGCGTCCTTACCCACCAGAAGTCGACTTGTGCGAAAATGGAGATGCGTTGCAATAATTAGAAATGGTGACCTTGTAGTCAGTAGTAGGAGCTGGCAACCTTGACTGTGAAATTGAGTTTGTATTAGTTTGCGTGCAGCATTTTACTTGATTTAGTTCATAGGTTTATAGGTAACAGAGAGAGTAACAAGGAGCGTAAATGGGTGGTTGACATGTATGTGATGCGATGTCATAATACCCAACATCAAGCGAGAATAAAAAATCACAGTCATGAACACAACCGCGAGGGTTGCAATCTCGTCTAACCATTGTACCTCGGGTGATTTTAAACTCTTCGTAAAGGGCTCTCAACGTGAAATCGGTAAAAACCTGCTGTTTTTTAATTTTCAAAATACCATTCAAAATTGTCTAACCTCGTCTCCTTAAAACACATTCGCCTAAGTGTGTTGGTTAATGGCATGCAAGCAGTTAACAGAATTTGAAAGTTAATAATATAGAATCTTAATACGAAATTGTAGTGACTAAATATAAAATAACTAGCTCACAGTTTGGCAGCATCCAGCAGCTCTTCCAGAAGTTCTTGCAGATCTTAACGAAAGGAAAAAAGGAAATTAGACCGTTTTCTTTTATAAAATGGTTGTAAAGTGTGCTCGTTAATTGTAATCAGTGCATGACATTAAAAAATAGTATCCGAACTTTATTAAAAATTATTAAAACTGGTCACTTATTTACAGACTTTCGTAGCAGCATCGAGGGAGAGAATGCATGATTTTCTGAAGCATTGTTTTCCACGACTTTCAACACAGTTTTAGTAAATAAAGAAATTTTGTTACGATGTGTTTAATATAAAAACTACTTTGTAAATCCTGGTTGTGAAAAAATAATATACAAGTCGCTTGCACGCTATTAAATTTCGCAAAACGACATTTATTGACAAACGATTTAAAATAGTATACTCCTATATAGTATTAAAATGATTATGTTTAATAAAAGGCTTGTAGATAAATCATGTATGCGATACGTTAAAGAATCGAGTACGAGCGATTCAATTTGTTTCTAATGAATAGTTAAAATTTAAGATATAGGTATCTAAGATAACTGACCAGGGTTGTGAACACAGAACAAACGGACCGCAACTGAGTGTTGAACTACGACAGCAATGCCGTTTGCAGCTAAATAAACTTGTTTATATGCTATCCTTGTTCTACAGTCTAGACAAAAAAATGCAGTTTGGAATGTTTTCTTGCCGGGCAATCTGCGCTTCGAAACCAAATTTTACTGGGTTGATTTCGTTGGCTATTTAAATAGCTGAAATATTCTGATCTTCTATTTTCAAAATTGAAAAGTACCTGTGTCAATAATTCTGAATTTAGGTTACCAAAGACAGTTCCGTATTTAGCGCGTTTAGATAAATAATTAAAAATTCGTTTTCATATAAAGCTTATGTGTCGTTTATAACGTTGCATGCATTTTCTACTTAAACAGCTCATTTTTTCGTTTGTATATCAGTTGTTTACAGTAATTTGAAAATAATAATGAATGTTCGTTAGACTGCAAAGTGGTTACATAATTGTGTGTCGGTTTTATAATTACGATTCTGCGGCAGGCGGGTTATACAACATATACAGCTTTCAATAATTAGAAATGTAAATTTGTACAAGATATCTCAGGAACTTTGTTTATTGCATTTTAAGTAACTAATATTTATAAATAGAAAGATATTAACGAAATATAAACACTGTAAAAATAATTTGAAAGCACAAATACAAAAGTTGTGAGAAATTAGAATAGTTTTGCTGTGAAAGTTGGGTTGAGAAATGTAATAATTGGCACCGTATCTACCATCCCACCTAGAGACAAGCTGTCTAACAGTTTCCATAGTTTTTCCAAAACATGCATTATTTATTAATTTATATAAATTTTTCTAAAATGTGTTAGTTGACTGGGCTCGTAATTTTGTATTTAGGTCTATACAGTGAGAATAATGTAAGACTGTACATGGCTGAATTATGCAAAATTAGACGTAGGGAACTTACTTAATGTTACCATGGTGTTAGTAAACAAAATAACAACACAGTGACTACAGAAACTAATTGAAACTGGATTATTTCATTGTAATTTCAAAACCGACAATTGTTACTAGCATGGGCAAATTGATTAATGCGAATAATGTAAATGTAAGACTGTACATGTCTGAATTATGCAAAATTAGACATACCATGGTGTTTGTAAACAAATAACAACACAGTGACTACAGAAAAAACCGACAATTGTTACTAGCATGGCTAAATTGATTAATGCTAAGTAGAGGGGATTCGCCGGTTCTAGCGCCTCACCTCCTCACCTCTACCACACAGTAATGAGAATAGTCTGTCTCTCTTCAACACGTGTAAAGGTGTATGTCTATCTTCGTCTACAGAGCAGTGTTGCCAACATACAGGGTGTTCCTTAAAAAGTTTATGCAACTAGATGAAATCCCCAGATTAGTTACTAGATTTGGGTGGCAAATTTAAATTTAACACGTGTAAAAGTATATGTCTAGCTCCACCTACAGAGCAGTGTTACCAACATACAGGGTGTTTCTTAAAAAGTTTATGTAACTAGATGCAGTCCCTAGATTAATTACTAGATTTGGGTGGCAAATTTAAATTTAACACGTGTAAAAGTATATGCAAAGCTCCACCTACAAATCAGTGTTACCAACTTAGAAAGTGTTCTATAAGAAAGTGCATGTAACTATTGAAGTCTCTAGATTTAAAATAAGCGACTACATTTATGCATTAAATTTTGAATTTAGTAGTTTCTGTTGTTGTCTAACGAGTTACTCAGATATATATACATCAACCCATACTAATACAACCGACCAACCAACGAAGTCGAGAACTAAAGTTACCAATAACAACACAACTGCGAGTTTTGTAGACTCGGCTTACCGATGCATCTAGCTAACCTCAACACCTTCGTAAAGGTGTCTCAACCTCAAGCTAGTTAAAGTCAGAGTATATTAATTTTACATAATACAGGTTAAACAGCATCTGAGGATTAAGATTGTTTGCATGCTAAATAGTACACTATCACTAGGATGACTGATAAATAATTCCACACAATCATAATTTTAGTTAAAACACTCACCTGTATGTAGCAACGCAAATCCTTAAAACTGTTCGAGGAGCTGAAACGTCAATATTCCATGTAACCCTCTAGTAGAACGATCTCCCCCCCTCATGTTATACACAGCAGAGAGGTTCAACTCGATGCAAACTGTAAGAGCGATTGAGTTGAGGGTAATGGAGTTAGCAACGGTGGAGACGCTCAAGCCTACAAAGTTGAAGTTGTGTAGATGAATGTTGCATACTTGAATAAATAGATATTAACTGAAACGCTCACAACCAACACCAACAACTACACCACAACTAATATCAATCTATACCAACCAACAGCAATAATTACTACCACAACCAACACCGACAACTACCTCCACAACCAACAATCCAACCAACACCGATAACTACTACCACAACCAACAAACCAGCAAACTACTTCCACAACTAACACCAATAAACCCAATCTGTACCAACAACTACTTCTACAACCAACCAACACCAACAACTACTATTACAACTACACCAACACCAGTAGGTATAAACTTCGATAATTCAATAAAACACAGAATACATACATACAACATTTTTATTTTATTTATCTATCATACACTTCAAAAGTCTTAAACATCTATATAACATATGTTCAAAAAGTATTTGAACTAGATGAGGCTATACACAGTAAGATGAAGGACCGATCGACCAACCCCATCAACCAGCCGACCAACTGATTAACTTAGTACTTAGTATACAAATATACATAGCTTCAAATGTCTTAATAGTTTAGTGTAGATTATACTGCAGACTAATTTAATAAAGCATAGAATACATATAACATTTTATTATATTTATCTACTATAAATATCAAAGTTTAGACAAATTTCTGTTAACTACGATGTTGCCATCCGATTGATGAATGGTGAATTTTTTAACACGTTGCCGAAATTTTATAATGACCCCAAGCTAGAGTCATATGCGTTCCAGGAATGATGTACCTTTTATCATCTTCTGGAGAAAGAGCAACCTTGTTTTTAATTTCCGTGTATAACTGATGGTTATACGATCTAAACTGCCACATCGTTTTATATATAGTTTTGTTATGTAACACAACACCCTTATAATCATCCATATCAAGCTCATTTCTAATAATCGCGGTTTGAACTCCTTTCGCCTTTTTTGTGAGTTCACCCTCTACATCAACTATGTAGGCTTTAGCACCTGTTCCATAGAACTTCCAAATAATCTTACCCCCATACTCATCTTTCATTCTGCCTATTACAGATTTTGTTATAGGCATATCAAAACGATTATTTGGTAAATAGTTAGATGTATCAAAATACTCTAAGTTCTTTTTCATATCATTATAAAAATTGTCTGTAAATACTTCTAGAATTAACGAATCAGTGTCGGTGTATGCTAAAAGAGCCTTATCCCCATAATTTTCTTTAATAAAATTATAATAGAAGTTATACATAATAAATTTAGACAAGTCCAGAACACAGAAACCTATATAGATGGGTTTGTTGTAGACCACTTTAAGTCGCTCCATTTGTATAGCTACAAAGTCTTCACTTATAATGGTTAAGTTTTTAAAATTCGGTTTGGAAATTAACGATTCTGCCCCCAACCTCTTACCTATATTTTCCCAATGTGTAATAAGCCGTATATCTACTCTTTTATCAACATTTTCCATTGTTTTTCCAAATACCGCGTTATTCATTAATTTGTAAAACGTTTTCTCGAACTCGTTGACAGCCTGATTCCTCCTTACGGTATTTAAATCAACATACTTTTTTAACCAAGGAGATTGCGAGAATGATAAGATGCGGTGGACTTTCCGTAATTTTAACCCGGCATTTAAACATTGTTGTAGATTTTGGTAGTGTATAATGTATTTCTCTTTCGGATTTAAATTCGCGATTAGCTTAGTGTATTTAGAGTTTGGCGGTGATATATTTTCAGGACAAAATGGAAGTTCGTTATGAAGATCGTGTAATGATTCAGGATAATCTAAATCAACTTCCAAAACATATCCACGATTAGAAGTGTTTAGAATTTCATTAATGTTAAAATTTTTAATTTCAGAATCGGATAACCATTGAAATCTGCCTGTTGGTAGATGTATAGATAAGGAAGCCCCATATAGATTTGTTGCATCCAGGTATGACAGATACGACGTTTGTTTGTTATGGTTAAAGGTTGACATAAATGGGTTATTAGCCTTAACTGATCTTTTGCTACACTGACAGAGTCCGCCACGAATGCCTTTTTGGAAAAAATGCACCATATCTATATCAGTTAGTAATTCTAGTTCTATTTCGGTATATTTTAGCATCGCATTCCAGCTTAAACCAGGTGCAGTATAAAAATGACATGGATCTAGTTTATAAGCTTCCATGCAAACATATCGAAAGTTTTCAAAAATGTCTGCTAGCAACAACACATCAGATTTCAAGTATATATCCGAATAATCACCTAATGTTTTACATTTGAAAACCCCCCACACCATCTTTGCACGTTCATAATCTAATTCTGATATTTTACTGTTAGTTAAACCGTTAAAAAATTGTTCACGTGTGGGTAGTTTTGGATCATCTAACCGTTCCATGCTGTCAACGTAAGAATAGGGAAATACACCCTTCTGTCTAATTAAGTTAAACTTTTCTCCTTCAAAATATTTCTTTATTTCTGTACATTGTTCTATCCCCAAATTTTTAGCTAACTTTTCCAAACTCATAGGCATAAATCTAAATGAATCTAAAAATCTCAATTTCATAAAAACGTGTTTTTCTTTGCCATTCTTATCAACAATTGTTTCTACGGGTATATGCTTCGTAAAAGGGATATACTTTTCTTTGTTTGTAGCTATCACATCAATTTTGCTTTCATCTAATCCCAAAGCTTTTATAAATAAATGTGCATCATAATTTGACAAATTGTGAAAGAATATAGGAATAAAATTCGAAAGTTTAAAATTTATATTACATATACTATGAGCAGGCCCACGGTATTTACCAGTCAAGTGACAATGATCTTTCACCCTATCTTCATTTTTACCTCGGTAAGATTCAAACTTTGAAAGGGAGTCATCGTAAGAGCATTTTATATAATATGCAAAACTATAGGGTGTGTGCATATGAGTTTTTTGAGAAAACGGTTTATTACTGTCTTGCCGACAGTATTGAAGCGGTACAAGCATCGACTCGAAATCTACATATACAACGAATGGAAGTTTTAATTTTTGTTCAAAAGATTCAAATTTTAAAATATTTTGGAGCAACGTGTTTCCAAATTTATCCAATCGCGGTACAGTAGTTGGCAATACAACTCGAACATTTTTACAATCGTATTGTTGATGTAATGCCAAACGTTCTGAACTAGTAAAATTCATCAGGCAACCATCGCAGAAACTTTTCTTATGCTCATTATGTGATAACTGATGATTAACAAGCCTTGATAAATTTTTAATGAGACAATAGTGTGATCCACCTTCATTATCATCAATTAATAACAGATTTACATGTATATCTCGTTTTGTTTTCGTGAAGTGTAATGGTCCACTAATTTCATATTTGATTTGTCCATTTTCATATATAGAATCTAAACTATATACATTAATGGAAATATCATTTTGCAATTCAAATTTTGATGTATCGCGCAACTTCACAGGAAACGCAATTCCTGCAAAATTTAATTCATTCTGATATTTTATATATTTAGTTATACGACAAGCATCCTTATCAACAGGATGTAAAGCGGTCAACACACTCCACATAAAACAACGATTATCAGCATTTTGAATGTTAATTACAGCCTTCCTATTTTTAATTGTTTGCGGTAGTGGAATATATAATGAAGCCCTTAGAGGATTATATTTGTTGATATTCAACTCGATAAACAACAACCTTTCCAGAGCCCATCCACTCTCTCTTTCTTGAAACTCGCTAACTTTATTGTCGATGATATCGATGAAATAATTATAAAGTTCGTTTAGGTTTGTTGATGAAGTGCAAACTTTGAATTTGGTGTTAAATGATTTTACTTCTTTTAGATCTTTCGATTGTAATGCGAAAAGTCCAAACAATTCAATATTAATCTTCACAGCACCATGCTTACCCAAACTTGTCACAATGGAGTCAACACATTTTTGCTTCAAAATCTTCAGATATTCTTTAACATCCACATAAATTTTTGTATCGGCTGTAGTAATACGGTATGTTGCTATTCGGTGTTTAAAGGATTGGTTTATTACTGTAACACCATTCCCTTCTCCCACGCACGCCTTGTTTTTATGTTGTAGGCTTCTACAATGTTGCATTACGTATTTCCTCAAGACAGATACATCACATACTTCACATCTTGTTGTATCGCCTTGAATTTGAATGCTACCATCAACACAAGTTTGTTTAGGCTTAGGTGTTAGTTTAACACCATCTTCTAACTTCCTTTTCCGTAAACCATGTTTTTCAACTTAATGTTTTCGAAAATGTCCCAAACTTGAAAATGTAACCCCACATACTTCACATAACTGGGATAGTGGTATACAATAACCTTCTTGATGTCTGCGTAGGTTATCTTTTCGAGTGAACTGCTTGTTACACATCTCACAAGTAAATTGCTTCATCTTCACGCTACGAGATAGTGCTAAAACAGAATGAGGTGAGAGCTCTCCATTAACCCTCGAACACTATATTATTACCTGCTATAGTTGAATATAACCGAACACTTCTGATATTATATGAAGATGCTGTATCCTCAACTGGTATTCCCAATGCAATTATCAGTAAAGCTATCGATACAAATCGGAACTGAATCTGGTGAATACGTCTTTAAATCAGGAAACAACAGCTGCAACAATGAATACGATATTAGTATTAAGCTTTAACGCTGAGTGGATAAATAGATACAATAAAATTTCCCCCAAGTCCGAGCTGATTGCGATTGTCTGATTTCAAGGTCAACCAGACAAACTCATCTTACTATCACATGTGAAACGCGTGTGAGAGCGAGGATACGGAAGCTCTAACCTTCCGCCTTGCAGGCCAAGCTCCTTCATGGGGTGTTAGTGCCTCACCATTATTATTATTATTATGAATACAAAATCTGTAAAACAGCGTTTAACAGATCCATTGTTTACCAAACTCTGTAAAGTTGAATATTTCTACGTGAGCGTATGGTGAATGAAAACAGCGATACCTAAATCGATGATGTTAGTTTGCATAACAGTTTATACACTCTTATCTAACCTACCTGACGAAATGTAAGAGAAGCGCGTCCTGACCCCTCCAGCAACTGTTTGAAAAAGATAGTTCTCCAGATCACTCAAGTTCTTAAACACGCGGCTAACCTCGGTCTCGAATGCAAAGTTATGCAGCGAAAAGTGGCTCCAGAGTTTTTACGCACGTCAAATACCGGAAATTCTAACAACTCCAAATCTGCAAACAAGAAAAAACAGATAGAACACAGTAATTCGATTAGAGAAGTAAGAAACTTCTAAATTATATTTTTTTTATATAACTACGAAAATAGTTCACTTTAGCAATGTTTTTACACATTACTAAAATAACTCGTAAACACATGTTATTATCAAGAACAAATTTTAAAAAAATGCATCCTATTACCTTACTAATGCACCTTCAGTTACGCCCCAAGACTGTTTATGCAATATGGCGGCAGGTATAAACTGCAACAGCTTTCGTCAACACATCGATGTGCATTCTAACGCAACTAAAGAACAACTGAGATAGGGTGACGGAAAATGAGGGCTTTTATAACCTCTGCGCATCCTTGCCTTGACATCACACATATGAAAACACAATATCGGCTTAATTTAAGCACACATTTAAAACTGTGTAATATTTTATTTGTTATCCATTTGCAAACACACCTACTATTATTTATCAATGTTAAAACACTACCCCTTAATATTTTAAACACTCCTATTTGACACTACACTTACCTAGTATAAGAGCCTCTGTATTCCAAAAACCACCGATAACCGAATGGACAGGTGCGTCTTCCCCCTTCTAACAGCTGTTTGAATAAGGCAGCCCTCTTCCCCCTCAAGCTGCACGAGTAGTGAAAAAAAGCTTTCAGAATTGCAGCGTATTTCAAATGTTGGAAATTTTGCAGCTGTCAAATGTTAGAATTTCTTTTCAACTCCAAAACCTACAAAAAGAAAACCCCAAATAGAATACAGTAACTCGATCAGATGAATAAATGGCACTTCTAACAGTTGTCATCTAAATAACTAACGACAACTACATCCACAAGCGATCAAATGGAAGCTGCTTGTAGCTCCTAGGAAGTAAAAGTACTTCTAATGTTAAGAACTAAAAGTGTTACGTAACAACATACGCTTTTTGTGTAAGTAAGAGAAACGTTAAATATTAATAGTACTACATTTCATTGCTAAAACTAAAAGCAACAGTTAATAATTGAGTTCTACGATTATTATTTTCATACAACTTTGTTCGTCTTTTACAACTATTCACTAACAGTTAAACAAATAATGCTGAATATATCAATCCTGTATTACATAATAAACTAATATCGCATGTATTCATGTGTAGAATAGCTCTGTTATATTTTAATATATTTCATCAATCAACCGATTAGTGACGTCAGAAACATCAAACCCTTCAAGTCTGACAAATATGAAAAGATATAGTTTCAAAAGTGAGATTTAGAGAGACTGACAATACTACATGAAAAGGAGTGGTGGCGGTACTACCACACGGTTCTTAAGCACCATCATATTGGGTTTCACTAAAATACTCGCTCGAATAAAAAAATATAAAACTATAAACTACACCATCCATACATGTAAATAATAAACACAATCCTCAATGCTTTAGGTTTATACTTATTCCACATAATACGCGTCTCTTCATATAATAATTGCAGCTAGCACCAATACAGAGAAATGACGTAAATTGTATGAGAAATAATAAATATAGTGTTTCTATATCTACACTGCCAATACACACCACATTCTATCAGTACATCATGATAAATTAAAGGTGATTTTATTGGCTGATCAGCAGCATCACGTATAAATCACTTTTAATATACAACTGCAAGGGTGTTGCAGTCTTGGATAACAAATGGTATAGGTAACATGCCATCACAACGCTATAGATCAAAGCATGATCGCCACATACAAAGACAACACGAGTAGTTGATTACTGATAAAACGTTTTACGTGTATAATTATTCTATATAATACATACCTCTTCTTGTAATAAATACAGCTAAACGAAATCTCGATGTTGACTGCAAAATCAGCTAAGCTCACCCAGCAAATCTTCAAGTCAATATACCTCTTGCTATCGATGTTAGGTACTTATACCTAGAACATAATAATTACAAAAACAATTCAAATCACTTATAAAAATTAACGAAAATACAGTGGAGAATATATGTCTTAATACCAACAAAACAAGTTCAAAACTCAAAACCAGCAAACCAAGGGGACAAGGGGAGGGAAAACCCTCTCCTAAATTTAAAACACACCTACTACTATCAATGTTAAAACACTACCTTTAAAATTTAAGCATTCCTATTCGACATTACACCTACCTAGTATAAGAGTCTCTCTATTCCAAAACCACCAAAATCGAATGGACGGACGCGTGCTCCCTCCTTCTAACAGCTGTTTGATAAAGGCAGTCTACCCCCTCAGGCTGCTCGAGTAATGAGAAAAGCGTCCAGAATTACAGCGTATTTCAAATGTTGGAAATTTTGCAGCTGTTTGAAAAGGATAGTTCTCCAAATCGCTCAAGGTCATAAACCCGCGGATAACCTTTGCCTTGAATACACAAAGCTAAGCGGCGAGACTAGATTTCCACAATTGCAACACGCGTTAAATGTTAGAATTGTTTTCAACTCCAGAACCTACAAAAAGAAAAAAACCAGATAGAACACAGTAAATCGAACAGATTAATAAAGCTTCAAAATCATATTTTAGCATATAAAAACAATACGCACAGACGTCAAATTTAATGTGTGAAATATTCTGAGACAACCTTTAAAACCAGAAAAAATAAGGAAATATCTCTGAAACAGTTGGTAATTTAACAAAAATAATTTGAAAATAAGAATCGGATAGACATGGCGGATATTATATTTGCATAGTATATTATTATGAATACAAAATCTGTAAAACAGCGTTTAACAGATCCATTGTTTACCAAACTCTGTAAAGTTGAATATTTCTACGTGAGCGTATGGTGAATGAAAACAGCGATACCTAAATCGATGATGTTAGTTTGCATAACAGTTTATACACTCTTATCTAACCTACCTGACGAAATGTAAGAGGAGCGCGTCCTGACCCCTCCAGCAACTGTTTGAAAAAGATAGTTCTCCAGATCACTCAAGTTCTTAAACACGCGGCTAACCTCGGTCTCGAATGCAAAGTTATGCAGCGAAAAGTGGCTCCAGAGTTTTTACGCACGTCAAATACCGGAAATTCTAACAACTCCAAATCTGCAAACAAGAAAAAACAGATAGAACACAGTAATTCGATTAGAGAAGTAAGAAACTTCTAAATTATATTTTTTTTATATAACTACGAAAATAGTTCACTTTAGCAATGTTTTTACACATTACTAAAATAACTCGTAAACACATGTTATTATCAAGAACAAATTTTTAAAAAATGCATCCTATTACCTTACTAATGCACCTTCAGTTACGCCCCAAGACTGTTTATGCAATATGGCGGCAGGTATAAACTGCAACAGCTTTCGTCAACACATCGATGTGCATTCTAACGCAACTAAAGAACAACTGAGATAGGGTGACGGAAAATGAGGGCTTTTATAACCTTTGCGCATCCTTGCCTTGACATCACACATATGAAAACACAATATCGGCTTAATTTAAGCACACATTTAAAACTGTGTAATATTTTATTTGTTATCCATTTGCAAACACACCTACTATTATTTATCAATGTTAAAACACTACCCCTTAATATTTTAAACACTCCTATTTGACACTACACTTACCTAGTATAAGAGCCTCTGTATTCCAAAAACCACCGATAACCGAATGGACAGGTGCGTCTTCCCCCTTCTAACAGCTGTTTGAATAAGGCAGCCCTCTTCCCCCTCAAGCTGCACGAGTAGTGAAAAAAAGCTTTCAGAATTGCAGCGTATTTCAAATGTTGGAAATTTTGCAGCTGTCAAATGTTAGAATTTCTTTTCAACTCCAAAACCTACAAAAAGATTGTCCCTCGAAACGTTCGTTGTTAATATTTTCGTTATTTAATATTTTAATTTGCAGAGTGGCGAAATACCCATATAAGAAAATGAATTATGAATTCACGCCACAAAGAAGTTTCAGAGATTGTGTAGTTTATAGTTTTATATTTTTTTATTCGAGCGAGTATTTTAGTGAAACCCAATATGATGGTGCTTAAGAACCGTGTGGTAGTACCGCCACCACTCCTTTTCATGTAGTATTGTCAGTCTCTCTAAATCTCACTTTTGAAACTATATCTTTTCATATTTGTCAGACTTGAAGGGTTTGATGTTTCTGACGTCACTAATCGGTTGATTGATGAAATATATTAAAATATAACAGAGCTATTCTACACATGAATACATGCGATATTAGTTTATTATGTAATACAGGATTGATATATTCAGCATTATTTGTTTAACTGTTAGTGAATAGTTGTAAAAGACGAACAAAGTTGTATGAAAATAATAATCGTAGAACTCAATTATTAACTGTTGCTTTTAGTTTTAGCAATGAAATGTAGTACTATTAATAATAATAATAATATTAAGTACTGCATTCATGAAGATTTTAACGTATCGATATAACTGGTATCACATGGGGGTGGGGGAAGGGGGGGTATGGAACAAGTAGAACTATCTGATTTTTTTTTGTTTTAAACCTGAACTTGGAAAAAATTTCATTGTACTTACTGCTTCTCATAAAGGAATGGTTGAAGAAGTTTGATTTTGGGGGTTGATATTTCAGCATTATGAATTATGATAAGGGAGGTAAATCGACTACCGAGGGGTTTCGAGCAGATTTTTCGTAAATGTTCTCGCAATTCGCGCGGTTTCACTAATATTTGTAAAACCACTTATTATTGTTTTGACTTAGATTAATTTGCGCTGTAGTAGCTGCTAAGAACGTTAGAGCACTGGAGTTTGTGTTGACCTTGATTTTAATTTTGATGATGAGTGGTTGGAGGTGGTTTAAGAATTGCCCTTGCTTGTTGGTGTAGTGTAGCTGGGTATATAAAAGACGTGCCATCCTTCAAATATTTCTCAGTTGTGCTTCAGTCGTTTGGCGGTGGTCACATGTGCTTTCGAGTGCTCTGCGGTTTATTAAATTGTGGTAAGCAGTCGTTGGGTTGAAAATTGAGAAGGTGGGTCAGGTGTTCAAGCGTTTAGCATGTGATAGTAAGATGAGTTTAATGCCTGTTTGACTTAGATTAATTTGCGCTGTAGTAACTGCTGAGAACGTTAGAGCATTGGAGTTTCTGTCGATCTCGATTTTTAATTTTGATGATGAGTGGTGGGAGGTGGTTTTAGAAATGTCCTTGCTTGCTGGTGCAGTGTAGCTGTGTATATAAAAGACGTGCCATCCTTGAAATATTTCTCAGTTGTGCTTCGGTCGTTCGGTGGTGGTCATAGATGCTCTCGAGTGCTCTGCCGTTTATTAAATTGTGGTAAGCTGTGGTCGGGTTGAAAATTGAGGGGTGGATCGGGTGTTCAAGCGTTTCACATGTGATAGTAAGATGAGTTTGTCTGGTTGACCTTGAAATCAGACAATCGCAATCAGCTCGGACTTGGGGGAAATTTTATTGTATCTATTTATCCACTCAGCGTTAAAGCTTAATACTAATATCGTATTCATTGTTGCAGCTGTTGTTTCCTGATTTAAAGACGTATTCACCAGATTCAGTTCCGATTTGTATCGATAGCTTTACTGATAATTGCATTGGGAATACCAGTTGAGGATACAGCATCTTCATATAATATCAGAAGTGTTCGGTTATATTCAACTATAGCAGGTAATAATATAGTGTTCGAGGGTTAATGGAGAGCTCTCACCTAATTCTGTTTTAGCACTATCTCGTAGCGTGAAGATGAAGCAATTTACTTGTGAGATGTGTAACAAGCAGTTCACTCGAAAAGATAACCTACGCAGACATCAAGAAGGTTATTGTATACCACTATCCCAGTTATGTGAAGTATGTGGGGTTACATTTTCAAGTTTGGGACATTTACGAAAACATCAAGTTGAAAAACATGGTTTACGGAAAAGGAAGTTAGAAGATGGTGTTAAAATAACACCTAAGCCTAAACAAACTTGTGTTGATGGTAGCATTCAAATTCAAGGCGATACAACAAGATGTGAAGTATGTGATGTATCTGTCTTGAGGAAATACGTAATGCAACATTGTAGAAGCCTACAACATAAAAACAAGGCGTGCGTGGGAGAAGGGAATGGTGTTACAGTAATAAACCAATCCTTTAAACACCGAATAGCAACATACCGTATTACTACAGCCGATACAAAAATTTATGTGGATGTTAAAGAATATCTGAAGATTTTGAAGCAAAAATGTGTTGACTCCATTGTGACAAGTTTGGGTAAGCATGGTGCTGTGAAGATTAATATTGAATTGTTTGGACTTTTCGCATTACAATCGAAAGATCTAAAAGAAGTAAAATTATTTAACACCAAATTCAAAGTTTGCACTTCATCAACAAACCTAAACGAACTTTATAATTATTTCATCGATATCATCGACAATAAAGTTAGCGAGTTTCAAGAAAGAGAGAGTGGATGGGCTCTGGAAAGGTTGTTGTTTATCGAGTTGAATATCAACAAATATAATCCTCTAAGGGCTTCATCATATATTCCACTACCGCAAACAATTAAAAATAGGAAGGCTGTAATTAACATTCAAAATGCTGATAATCGTTGTTTTATGTGGAGTGTGTTGACCGCTTTACATCCTGTTGATAAGGATGCTTGTCGTATAACTAAATATATAAAATATCAGAATGAATTAAATTTTGCAGGAATTGAGTTTCCTGTGAAGTTGCGCGATATATCAAAATTTGAATTGCAAAATGATATTTCCATTAATGTATATAGTTTAGATTCTATATATGAAAATGGACAAATCAAATATGAAATTAGTGGACCATTACACTTCACGAAAACAAAACGAGATATACATGTAAATCTGTTATTAATTGATGATAATGAAGGTGGATCACACTATTGTCTCATTAAAAATTTATCAAGGCTTGTTAATCATCAGTTATCACATAATGAGCATAAGAAAAGTTTCTGCGATGGTTGCCTGATGAATTTTACTAGTTCAGAACGTTTGGCATTACATCAACAATACGATTGTAAAAATGTTCGAGTTGTATTGCCAACTACTGTACCGCGATTGGATAAATTTGGAAACACGTTGCTCCAAAATATTTTAAAATTTGAATCTTTTGAACAAAAATTAAAACTTCCATTCGTTGTATATGTAGATTTCGAGTCGATGCTTGTACCGCTTCAATACTGTCGGCAAGACAGTAATAAACCGTTTTCTCAAAAAACTCATATGCACACACCCTATAGTTTTGCATATTATATAAAATGCTCTTACGATGACTCCCTTGCAAAGTTTGAATCTTACCTAGGTTTTGATTGTGCTAAAGTTTTTTGTGAGCGAATAGACGCTGACATAAAGGAAATTTATGTGAATCACTTGAAACATATAGTTCCAATAAATAATCTAACCGAAAATGATAAACTAGTTCACAAAATAGCAGCAAACTGTCATATATGTGAAAAGCCGTTTCTCAAAAATGAAGATAGGGTAAAAGATCATTGTCACTTGACTGGTAAATACCGTGGGCCTGCTCATAGTATATGTAATATAAATTGTAAACTTTCGAATTTTATTCCTATATTCTTTCACAATTTGTCAAATTATGATGCATATTTATTTATAAAAGCTTTGGGATTAGATGAAAGCAAAATTGATGTGATAGCTACAAACAAAGAAAAGTATATCCCTTTTACGAAGCATATACCCGTAGAAACAATTGTTGATAAGAATATCAAAGAAAAACACGTTTTTATGAAATTGAGATTTTTAGATTCATTTAGATTTATGCCTATGAGTTTGGAAAAGTTAGCTAAAAATTTGGGGATAGAACAATGTACAGAAATAAAGAAATATTTTGAAGGAGAAAAGTTTAACTTAATTAGACAGAAGGGTGTATTTCCCTATTCTTACGTTGACAGCATGGAACGGTTAGATGATCCAAAACTACCCACACGTGAACAATTTTTTAACGGTTTAACTAACAGTAAAATATCAGAATTAGATTATGAACGTGCAAAGATGGTGTGGGGGGTTTTCAAATGTAAAACATTAGGTGATTATTCGGATATATACTTGAAATCTGATGTGTTGTTGCTAGCAGACATTTTTGAAAACTTTCGATATGTTTGCATGGAAGCTTATAAACTAGATCCATATCATTTTTATACTGCACCTGGTTTAAGCTGGAATGCGATGCTAAAATATACCGAAATAGAACTAGAATTACTAACTGATATAGATATGGTGCATTTTTTCCAAAAAGGCATTCGTGGCGCACTCTGTCAGTGTAGCAAAAGATCAGTTAAGGCTAATAACCCATTTATGTCAACCTTTAACCATAACAAACAAACGTCGTATCTGTCATACCTGGATGCAACAAATCTATATGGGGCTTCCTTATCTATACATCTACCAACAGGCAGATTTCAATGGTTATCCGATTCTGAAATTCAAAATTTTAACATTAATGAAATTCTAAACACTTCTAATCGTGGATATGTTTTGGAAGTTGATTTAGATTATCCTGAATCATTACACGATCTTCATAACGAACTTCCATTTTGTCCTGAAAATATATCACCGCCAAACTCTAAATACACTAAGCTAATCGCGAATTTAAATCCGAAAGAGAAATACATTATACACTACCAAAATCTACAACAATGTTTAAATGCCGGGTTAAAATTACGGAAAGTCCACCGCATCTTATCATTCTCGCAATCTCCTTGGTTAAAAAAGTATGTTGATTTAAATACCGTAAGGAGGAATCAGGCTGTCAACGAGTTCGAGAAAACGTTTTACAAATTAATGAATAACGCGGTATTTGGAAAAACAATGGAAAATGTTGATAAAAGAGTAGATATACGGCTTATTACACATTGGGAAAATATAGGTAAGAGGTTGGGGGCAGAATCGTTAATTTCCAAACCGAATTTTAAAAACTTAACCATTATAAGTGAAGACTTTGTAGCTATACAAATGGAGCGACTTAAAGTGGTCTACAACAAACCCATCTATATAGGTTTCTGTGTTCTGGACTTGTCTAAATTTATTATGTATAACTTCTATTATAATTTTATTAAAGAAAATTATGGGGATAAGGCTCTTTTAGCATACACCGACACTGATTCGTTAATTCTAAAAGTATTTACAGACAATTTTTATAATGATATGAAAAAGAACTTAGAGTATTTTGATACATCTAACTATTTACCAAATAATCGTTTTGATATGCCTATAACAAAATCTGTAATAGGCAGAATGAAAGATGAGTATGGGGGTAAGATTATTTGGAAGTTCTATGGAACAGGTGCTAAAGCCTACATAGTTGATGTAGAGGGTGAACTCACAAAAAAGGCGAAAGGAGTTCAAACCGCGATTATTAGAAATGAGCTTGATATGGATGATTGTGAGGGTGTTGTGTTACATAACAAAACTATATATAAAACGATGTGGCAGTTTAGATCGTATAACCATCAGTTATACACGGAAATTAAAAACAAGGTTGCTCTTTCTCCAGAAGATGATAAAAGATACATCATTCCTGGAACGCATATGACTCTAGCTTGGGGTCATTATAAAATTCCGGCAACGTGTTAAAAAATTCACCATTTATCAATCGGATGGCAACATCGTAGTTAACAGAAATTTGTCTAAACTTTGATATTTATAGTAGATAAATATAATAAAATGTTATATGTATTCTATGCTTTATTAAATTAGTCTGCAGTATAATCTACACTAAACTATTAAGACATTTCAAGCTATGTATATTTGTATACTAAGTACTAAGTTAATCAGTTGGTCGGCTGGTTGATGGGGTTGGTCGATCGGTCCTTCATCTTACTGTGTATAGCCTCATCTAGTTCAAATACTTTTTGAACATATGTTATATAGATGTTTAAGACTTTTGAAGTGTATGATAGATAAATAAAATAAAAATGTTGTATGTATGTATTCTGTGTTTTATTGAATTATCGAAGTTTATACCTACTGGTGTTGGTGTAGTTGTAATAGTAGTTGTTGGTGTTGGTTGGTTGTAGAAGTAGTTGTTGGTACAGATTGGGTTTATTGGTGTTAGTTGTGGAAGTAGTTTGCTGGTTTGTTGGTTGTGGTAGTAGTTATCGGTGTTGGTTGGATTGTTGGTTGTGGAGGTAGTTGTCGGTGTTGGTTGTGGTAGTAATTATTGCTGTTGGTTGGTATAGATTGATATTAGTTGTGGTGTAGTTGTTGGTGTTGGTTGTGAGCGTTTCAGTTAATATCTATTTATTCAAGTATGCAACATTCATCTACACAACTTCAACTTTGTAGGCTTGAGCGTCTCCACCGTTGCTAACTCCATTACCCTCAACTCAATCGCTCTTACAGTTTGCATCAAGTTGAACCTCTCTGCTGTGTATAACATGAGGGGGGGAGATCGTTCTACTAGAGGGTTACATGGAATATTGACGTTTCAGCTCCTCGAACAGTTTTAAGGATTTGCGTTGCTACATACAGGTGAGTGTTTTAACTAAAATTATGATTGTGTGGAATTATTTATCAGTCATCCTAGTGATAGTGTACTATTTAGCATGCAAACAATCTTAATCCTCAGATGCTGTTTAACCTGTATTATGTAAAATTAATATACTCTGACTTTAACTAGCTTGAGGTTGAGACACCTTTACGAAGGTGTTGAGGTTAGCTAGATGCATCGGTAAGCCGAGCCTACAAAACTCGCAGTTGTGTTGTTATTGGTAACTTTAGTTCTCGACTTCGTTGGTTGGTCGGTTGTATTAGTATGAGTTGATGTATATATATCTGAGTAACTCGTTAGTCAACAACAGAAACTACTAAATTCAAAATTTAATGCATAAATCTAGTCGCTTATTTTAAATCTAGAGACTTCAATAGTTACATGCACTTTCTTATAGAACACTTTCTAAGTTGGTAACACTGCTTTGTAGGTGGAGCTTTGCATATACTTTTACACGTGTTACATTTAAATTTGCCACCCAAATCTAGTAATTAATCTAGGGACTGCATCTAGTTACATAAACTTTTTAAGAAACACCCTGTATGTTGGTAACACTGCTCTGTAGGTGGAGCTAGAGATATACTTTTACACGTGTTAAATTTAAATTTGCCACCCAAATCTAGTAACTAATCTGGGGATTTCATCTAGTTGCATAAACTTTTTAAGGAACACCCTGTATGTTGACAACACTGCTCTGTAGACGAAGATAGACATATACCTTTACACGTGCTAAATTTAAATTTACCGCCCAAATCTAGTAACTATTCTAGGGACTTCATCTAGTTACATAAACTTTTTAAGGAACACCCTGTATGTTGGTAACACTGCTCTGTAGACGGAGACAGACATACACCTTTACACGTGTTGAAGAGAGACAGACTATTCTCATTACTGTGTGGTAGAGGTGAGGAGGTGAGGCGCTAGAACCGGCGAATCCCCTCTACTATGCTAAAATAAAGTTGCTAATGTATAGTCTTACATTATTCACACGGTATAGTCTTTCAACCAAAAGGATTGGTTAAAACTCAATACCCTATGAAATGTTAGCACTATAAGACCAGCTTGATTTAGATTTATATAATGAATGACATACCGCGTCTTAGGTTCCAAAGTTGTAAATAGTTTCTTTTGTGTGCCTCCAAGAGGGACTTTATGTTCTGCACAAAATGGAAAATATTTATGCAGATCATGCAAATGTTGCGGACAATCTAAATCCACTTCTAAAATTATACCTTCTTCAGCATCATCCGAAATATCAAGAATAGATTGCAAAGTTATGGAGTTTACTTGTTTTTCACTAAACCATTTAAAAATTTTCAAAGCTAAATACTGACTCGTAGACCAACCATGCAAATTTACTTTATCTAGAAGGTGTTTAGAAGGTTTATTGCAGGTATAATTTTTTAGAAATTTATTATTTGCTTTACTATATTTGGTACAGCATTGACTTATACCACCTCTAATACCTCTTTCAATAAAAAAGCAACATGTCTATATCAGCTAACAATTCTAATTTAACTTTTGTATATTTGGGCATACACTGGAACGTAAAACCGGGGGTTGTGTAGAAGTGACTGGGATCTAACCCATATGTTTCTATAGATTTAGTCCTAAAATTCTCAAAATTATCTGCCAAAAGTAAAACATCACATTTCAGATAAAGATCACTGTATTCTCCTAAATTTTTAATTTTAAATGATTTCCAAATCATCCGTGCATGTTTGTAGTTTTGTTAGGAAATATCAGCTTGTTTCAATTTATTATAAATTTTTGACTTTTCCGGAAGAATCGTTTCATTAAACTTTTCCCAACTATCCATGTACTCGTAAGAAATAATTCCTTTTCTCATTAAAAGATTTAGCTCTTTCATATTTAAATGGCTTAATGTATGATGTAAAATTTTAAAATCTTGAAATTCTAAATAAGATGCTAATTTATCTGATGACTCGCTCAAAAACGATATGAGTCTACAAATCTACATTTATTACTTGTATTTGGAATATATTTAGTAAGCGAAATATATCTTTCTTTATTTTTCGGTAAAAATACCATCCTAGGATACATCATTTCGGTTCAAATCAGCGAAGTGGGTAAGACGTTTATTTTTGTATTCTAAACAGTATACATTTATTAAAACAAGTTTACTCTAAGATTACATTAACTTGCTCGTTTCCAAAATCTATTAGTTCACCCTTCTGATTCACGAGCCGGATCTCGATGTTATAAATGGTTTCGACATTAACCTCTAAATAAATAGGTGCATTTGGAACATTTTCCATAAGGAACCCAGGCGCCACGGAAATACTAAACCCATACAGAATATGCGCAGGTAAATTACTACGATAAAAACCTCGTGTGATGTTGCATTCAATGTAAAAATTCGTGCGTTTACTTATCTGTATATCCAATTCAGATATGTGAGTGTGGTTAGGTTTGTATTCGATTGGTTTGAATCCAAGCAAAAATCCACAGTGTACATCGATTTAATTTCGCATTTTTGCGTATTATTGTTTGCGCTTAGTATAGTGCTCTCTACGTGTTTTTCTAAATATGAACTTAGCTGATCGATTTCATATGAACCATGTGGAATAGTGAGTACATGGAGATCCTTATCTCTATAATAAAACTTATCGTTATATTTTTAATCGAATTGCAGCCGTAGAATCCCCTTAAAGCGAGCTCATACCTATGTCTAGGATTTAATCTTATAGGCTCGGCATACGCGGCATGCAATACATTACCCACACCTTCAACTACCAATAGTATAGGCATGACTATGATGTGCGTTATCGTTTACATTCATTTATATACAAAATTAAGACAAAGGTGGACACATATCACGGTGTTATAGTTCTGCTCTCTAGAGTAATTATAATAAATTTTACAATCCCGAAAGTATTGAACGACCGCCAACGGTGGCGGTAAATTCCCAAAACCACCACCGCAGCCACCGGCTTCAAGGTGACCACCGGTCCCCAATACAACAAAACCTAAAGCAGCTACCAACACCCAAACATCACCAGTAGGC
This sequence comes from Agriotes lineatus, assembly GCA_940337035.1. Classification (NCBI taxonomy): domain Eukaryota; kingdom Metazoa; phylum Arthropoda; class Insecta; order Coleoptera; family Elateridae; genus Agriotes; species Agriotes lineatus. The sequence goes on from CALNHX010006616.1 coordinate 57,639, forward strand.
TGCATAACAGCTATGTGATTCACGATCCACTTGGACAAACTATCTCAGTGGATCAACAAAATAAGTGTCAATAAGTGATATTATAACACAAGACGGTTAATACACCAGTAAACTCACAACTAAACATCGTCCACTGGAACGCTAACCGCATTCAGTGCAAAATGCAAGAAATGCGAAACCTCAATAAAACACTCAACGTCGACGTGATGATGATCAACGAGACACATCTCACACCAAAAGTGTCACTAAAGTTAGCTAACTACCAAACCTATAAAACGGACAGACCGCAGATAGCAGAAATTCCAACTAGAAGAGGGACCTATATTCTAGTGACAGGCAAACTCGCACAGCAGCAGGTTACACTACAAGCAAACGAGCTGGAGACCACGAGGGTCTAAGCAAGAGTAGCCGAAAGAGATCTAAAACTAATATCAGCCTACCGACAACCAAAGACCTCCAGCAACGCAAAATCTACAGCGGCCCGCATCCTGTTAATTATCGAAAAGGCCCGGAGTATCAAGCTGAGTTATAGAAAAAGGAACTCGCGAGAGCCCCACTACTAGCAGAACCAACAGGATCACAGTCAATCACAGAGAGGAACGAAGATGGTTTCCAAACAGAAGGCGGGAGACGAATTAGAAACAAACAGCCTGCTCCGCTCAACAGCGCAAGAGGTCTCCTCAACAACAGCATCCACCAGCAGCAATGCAATTGCGATCCCTGACGCCTCAGTTGTAACAGCCAGCGCTCGTACGGCTTCCGCATCTGTTTCAACCCAAGGACGCCAGGCACCACCTCTAGAAGGATTCCAGCACCAACCAAGAATGCCACTACACCCAAACACGCCACCGCCACCTACAAGGCTGTTGCACCTCCCAAAACCGCCACCGCCGTCAACACAGCAGTCACCGGCTTCAAGGTGCCCATCGACTCCAGGATAGCAAAACCGAAAGCAGCTACCAGCACCCAAACAACACCAGTAGGCTGTATAGCAGCTATGGGATTCACGATCCACTTGGATAACCTCACTCAGTGGATCAGCAAAATAACTGTCAATAAGTGACATTATAACACAAGATGTATAATACACCAGTAGACGTACAACTAAACATTGTCCACTGGAACGCCGACGGTATTCAGTGCAAAATGCAAGAAATGCTAAACCTCATTAAACCACTCAACATCGACGTGATGATGATCAAAATCGCATCAAAAGTCTCACTAAAGGTATCTTAACTGTCAACCCTATCGAACGGACAGAGCGCAGATAGCAGGAATTCCAGCTAGTGGCTGGCTCGATATTATAGTAAAAGATAAAATCGCATAGTACCAAGTTACGCTGCAAGCAAACGAGTTGAAGGTCACCGGGGTCCAAATAAGAGTAGCCGCCAGATATCTAAGACTAATATCAACCTAGCAACAACCAAGGACGCCCCTAGCAACGCAATAATTTGGATGATTTTATGGCACGCAACCTCCCGACGCTGATTTCAGGAGAGTCTAAACACAAAACATCAAGCGGGAGAATCCCGGGTCAATAACACTGAAGGGCACAGACTCTTCAACCACACAGCAGGAAAGAACTACGAGGTCATAGATCCAGGGGAGCACCGACGCATGTCCCAAGCAATCATCAAGACCAACCCGATGTGCTAGACATTATATTAGTCAAGGATCTGCCATTCCACTACTCCCAGAAAACAGCGAAAGACCTGAGCTCTGATCATCTCCCACTACTGCTCACGATGAACGTAGGTCCGAGGCAGGATGGACCTCGAAGTACAACCAGACGCATCACGAACTGGCGTCAGTACAATGAAAACCTACAAAGAAAAATACAAGATTTGCAACCCCAACATCATCATCACTGACGATATTGACAACTGCGTCCAAAACCTAACGCAGGGCCTTCGAGAATGCGATGCAAATTCTTGACTGCAACGCCATGCTCGAAAACTGTCTCAAAAGAAAAAACGGAGGCTGGTGTGAAGATGGAAAATCATCAGGAACCCGGCCATCAAACGCCCTCTTAATAATAAACAAGAATGTCTGAAACAAGCAATAAAGGAATTCTACAATGAAGGCTGGAACCAACACATCAGCAACACCCTGCAACGAGCCGGAAAATGCCAACTTAACAGGGCTCTAACACGTAAGAGTGGCCTCCTCATGTCCGATCCAAGGACCAAATCGACCCTCTTACGATCCGCAAGAACAGGCCGAGATCTTCACCTCCACCCTCTACAACAACTTCATGTCCAACAACGCCGATGACGAAGAACACGTACGGGGAGCAAATACCCGACTACAAGGGATATTGACCGTTGAACTAGGCGAATATGCGCCGTTCGCCTCACCAAACGAGGGGAAGAACATTATCCTACATCAAAGTCGCCATAAACCCCTCACGAATAGATGGAATTTCGTATGCAATGCTTCAGAATATTCCGAAGAAGACGCCGGCGTACATAACACGAATATTCAGCGGGGTCACCACACACCGCCACGTTCCTGTTCCATGGAATCGTACCGTCATAATTATGCTTTCTAAGTCAGGATAACGAAAAAACAGAACCCAACAACTATAGGCTAGTTCCGGCCAGAGAAATTTGACTTCAGGCCAGTACACGCAACGTCGCTACAGCTCGTTAAAGTAATAGACGATGTAGCTGAGAAATTTCAAGAGAGGGAAAACTACCGTCGTCGTCTTCCTTGATACAGAAAAGGCGTTTGATAAAGTATAGATTCAGGGACTCCTCATCAAACTATAGAACAAGTACGCATTACCATCGGCCTACACCCAGCTTCTAAACAGCTACCTGACAAACAAAACCTCCGTCGTCAGGGTTCAAAACAAGTTATCCCAAGTTACCACCACAGAAGCAGGAACTCCCACAGGGTGGCTGCTGACCGCCCAATACTATCCAACATCTACATCAATGACATCCTCTGCGCACAAAAGCCAAATACCCAATATGTAAAGATGACGTCATGCTCTACAGCAAGTCGAGAGTGCTAGGAGTTACAGTCAGGAAGATGCAGGAGTAGCTGGATCAGCACCAGGCTGATTCGGAAAACGGGGTCTGAAATTAAACACAAACGGAAGCCATAACCTTCACAAGGGACAAACAACCAATCTACCGACGATACAAGTCCATCAACGAAACGTACCTTGAAACAACACAGTCAATTACCTGGAAGCAACCATCGGCCAGCAGCTGACTTCCACAACACAATCGTCAAAACACGCTAGACAAATAAAATGTCATATCCCATCCTTGCTTGCCACAAGGGCCTCCCACTAAAGACCAAGCTCAACGCCTACAACCAATACACAATGCCAACTATGATATACGCAGCGTCAGCAAGGATGACATACATATCAGCTTCAAACGGGAACCGTCTGGAAAGCACCCAATCGACCACCCTCAAGAAACTTAACGGGACGCGATGGTTCGTACGCAATGAAACCATCTACAACGACCTAGGCATGGACTCCATACAAGCACGTGTCTAAATACTAGCAGAAAATATCTGTTGTGGTATTGATCAATCGAATCTGACCGCGTTCCGAGAAATCGCGCCAGTTGTTGAAACGCAACAGCAACGAAAAACGCCCAAAGTATATTCTAACCGACTAATTACAACCAGACCACAAAGCCAGAAACCTGTAAGCAGTAAAAGCCAAACGGCTACCGCTGTATTATCTAAGAACCCTGAGAAGCTCCAGTTCGACAGCATTGAAAAAAGTTTCATATTAACACGAAGACCCACGCCAGCAGCAGAGGAGAGCAGGCGTATCCAGCCAGTCAGCTCTAGCACCTGCAACAATTCGAAGTCCAAGAGCACGTGTTGAGTTCAAGCTCTCGGGTCGCCGGTTTTACATGTTCCGCAGAGGCGGAGAATGGTGCAACAAGACGTGTATGCAAAAAGAATCGCTTAACAAGCGTTTCAATCACCGATTCCGTGGATAGACCTCAGCGACCATTACGATGGACTCCCGCAAGAAGATGTCGACGAAATAAAGGTACAACTCGTTTCTTATTAAGCCACCATCAATGATCATATGGACAAAGTTTTAAGGAAAAGATATCTCGGTGTAGTCAATCCGATCCGAATCCCTCTGACAGTAGAAGATTTGACAGGAATGGAAAGCGCGATAGACCAAGGTAAAGCACAAAAGTGACCTCATCGCCACCTCACGAATGAAAGCAGCTGCCAAACCAGTAGGCATCGGACCCGCCGGGGGCAGGCCGCCTCAACGTCTCCCACCAGCTGAGGTCACCGACTCCTAACGTTGCCCTCACAGACGGAGCAAATGGAGACAGAATTCGTGGAAGAAACCCACAAAACCACTACAGCCAGCCAAGAAGCCCCACATCCGATGACTACAGAGCCATGACCGCCTTCCTCAGCAAGAAAGGAGTCCCCTATCACACCTACCAAGTGACGGAGAATAAATCCCTGAGCATGGTCATCAGGAACATTCCGGAACCCCTCGACGTCACTCACGTTACAGAAGTTCTCTGTGCGAACGGATTCGGGATCACTTTCGTCACCCAGATGCACATCGACAGCGTCAGTAAGCAAATCCCACTCGTTCTGGTGCAGCTTGCGAAATCGGCCGCAACAAAGAAAATCTTCGACATCAAGGAGATGCTGCATCTGCGGGTCTCCACCAAATATCCGCGACCCAGTACCGTCGTCGAAAAGTCGCACCGCTGCCAAAGGTTCGAGCACGCTCAACGCTACTGTCACACTACCCCCTCAGATGTGTTAAATGCGGAAATGTGGTTCTTCCGAATTGCCCCGTCGCTACGCATTTTAACAAACGGGCTTTGCCCGTTTGTTGAAGTGCTCCACACTTGCAGCATCTCCCCGCATTTAACACATCTGAGGGGGTAGTGTGACAGTAGCGTTGAGCGTGCTCGAACCTTTGGCAGCGGTGCGACTTTTCGACGACGGTACTGGGTCGCGGATATTTGGTGGAGACCCGCAGATGCAGCATCTCCTTGATGTCGAAGATTTTCTTTGTTGCGGCCGATTTCGCAAGCTGCACCAGAACGAGCGGGATTTGCTTACTGACGCTGTCGATGTGCATCTGGGTGACGAAAGTGATCCCGAATCCGTTCGCACAGAGAACTTCTGTAACGTGAGTGACGTCGAGGGGTTCCGGAATGTTCCTGATGACCATGCTCAGGGATTTATTCTCCGTCACTTGGTAGGTGTGATAGGGGACTCCTTTCTTGCTGAGGAAGGCGGTCATGGCTCTGTAGTCATCGGATGTGGGGCTTCTTGGCTGGCTGTAGTGGTTTTGTGGGCTTCTTCCACGAATTCTGTCTCCATTTGCTCCGTCTGTGAGGGCAACGTTAGGAGTCGGTGACCTCAGCTGGTGGGAGACGTTGAGGCGGCCTGCCCCCGGCGGGTCCGATGCCTACTGGTTTGGCAGCTGCTTTCATTCGTGAGGTGGCGATGAGGTCACTTTTGTGCTTTACCTTGGTCTATCGCGCTTTCCATTCCTGTCAAATCTTCTACTGTCAGAGGGATTCGGATCGGATTGACTACACCGAGATATCTTTTCCTTAAAACTTTGTCCATATGATCATTGATGGTGGCTTAATAAGAAACGAGTTGTACCTTTATTTCGTCGACATCTTCTTGCGGGAGTCCATCGTAATGGTCGCTGAGGTCTATCCACGGAATCGGTGATTGAAACGCTTGTTAAGCGATTCTTTTTGCATACACGTCTTGTTGCACCATTCTCCGCCTCTGCGGAACATGTAAAACCGGCGACCCGAGAGCTTGAACTCAACACGTGCTCTTGGACTTCGAATTGTTGCAGGTGCTAGAGCTGACTGGCTGGATACGCCTGCTCTCCTCTGCTGCTGGCGTGGGTCTTCGTGTTAATATGAAACTTTTTTCAATGCTGTCGAACTGGAGCTTCTCAGGGTTCTTAGATAATACAGCGGTAGCCGTTTGGCTTTTACTGCTTACAGGTTTCTGGCTTTGTGGTCTGGTTGTAATTAGTCGGTTAGAATATACTTTGGGCGTTTTTCGTTGCTGTTGCGTTTCAACAACTGGCGCGATTTCTCGGAACGCGGTCAGATTCGATTGATCAATACCACAACAGATATTTTCTGCTAGTATTTAGACACGTGCTTGTATGGAGTCCATGCCTAGGTCGTTGTAGATGGTTTCATTGCGTACGAACCATCGCGTCCCGTTAAGTTTCTTGAGGGTGGTCGATTGTGTTCTTTCCAGACGGTTCCCGTTTGAAGCTGATATGTATGTCATCCTTGCTGACGCTGCGTATATCATAGTTGGCATTGTGTATTGGTTGTAGGCGTTGAGCTTGGTCTTTAGTGGGAAGCCCTTGTGGCAAGCAAGGATGGGATATGACATTTTATTTGTCTAGCGTGTTTTGACGATTGTGTTGTGGAAGTCAGCTGCTGGCCGATGGTTGCTTTCAGGTAATTGACTGTGTTGTTTCAAGGTACGTTCCGTTGATGGACTTGAATCGTCGGTAGATTGGTTGTTTGTCCCTTGTGAAGGTTATGGCTTCCGTTTGTGTTTAATTTCAGACCCCGTTTTCCGAATCAGCCTGGTGCTGATCCAGCTACTCCTGCATCTTCCTGACTGTAACTCCTAGCACTCTCGACTTGCTGTAGAGCATGACGTCATCTTTACATATTGGGTATTTGGCTTTTGTGCGCAGAGGATGTCATTGATGTAGATGTTGGATAGTATTGGGCGGTCAGCAGCCACCCTGTGGGAGTTCCTGCTTCTGTGGTGGTAACTTGGGATAACTTGTTTTGAACCCTGACGACGGAGGTTTTGTTTGTCAGGTAGCTGTTTAGAAGCTGGGTGTAGGCCGATGGTAATGCGTACTTGTTCTATAGTTTGATGAGGAGTCCCTGAATCTATACTTTATCAAACGCCTTTTCTGTATCAAGGAAGACGACGACGGTAGTTTTCCCTCTCTTGAAATTTCTCAGCTACATCGTCTATTACTTTAACGAGCTGTAGCGACGTTGCGTGTACTGGCCTGAAGTCAAATTTCTCTGGCCGGAACTAGCCTATAGTTGTTGGGTTCTGTTTTTTCGTTATCCTGACTTAGAAAGCATAATTATGACGGTACGATTCCATGGAACAGGAACGTGGCGGTGTGTGGTGACCCCGCTGAATATTCGTGTTATGTACGCCGGCGTCTTCTTCGGAATATTCTGAAGCATTGCATACGAAATTCCATCTATTCGTGAGGGGTTTATGGCGACTTTGATGTAGGATAATGTTCTTCCCCTCGTTTGGTGAGGCGAACGGCGCATATTCGCCTAGTTCAACGGTCAATATCCCTTGTAGTCGGGTATTTGCTCCCCGTACGTGTTCTTCGTCATCGGCGTTGTTGGACATGAAGTTGTTGTAGAGGGTGGAGGTAAAGATCTCGGCCTGTTCTTGCGGATCGTAAGAGGGTCGATTTGGTCCTTGGATCGGACATGAGGAGGCCACTCTTACGTGTTAGAGCCCTGTTAAGTTGGCATTTTCCGGCTCGTTGCAGGGTGTTGCTGATGTGTTGGTTCCAGCCTTCATTGTAGAATTCCTTTATTGCTTGTTTCAGACATTCTTGTTTATTATTAAGAGGGCGTTTGATGGCCGGGTTCCTGATGATTTTCCATCTTCACACCAGCCTCCGTTTTTTCTTTTGAGACAGTTTTCGAGCATGGCGTTGCAGTCAAGAATTTGCATCGCATTCTCGAAGGCCCTGCGTTAGGTTTTGGACGCAGTTGTCAATATCCTCAGTGATGATGATGTTGGGGTTGAAAATCTTGTATTTTTCTTTGTAGGTTTTCATTGTACTGACGCCAGTTCGTGATGCGTCTGCCAGCCACTAGCTGGAATTCCTGCTATCTGCGCTCTGTCCGTTCGATAGGGTTGACAGTTAAGATACCTTTAGTGAGACTTTTGGTGCGATTTTGATCATCATCACGTCGATGTTGAGTGGTTTAATGAGGTTTAGCATTTCTTGCATTTTGCACTGAATACCGTCGGCGTTCCAGTGGACAATGTTTAGTTGTACGTCTACTGGTGTATTATACATCTTGTGTTATAATGTCACTTATTGACAGTTATTTTGCTGATCCACTGAGTGAGGTTATCCAAGTGGATCGTGAATCCCATAGCTGCTATACAGCCTACTGGTGTTGTTTGGGTGCTGGTAGCTGCTTTCGGTTTTGCTATCCTGGAGTCGATGGGCACCTTGAAGCCGGTGACTGCTGTGTTGACGGCGGTGGCGGTTTTGGGAGGTGCAACAGCCTTGTAGGTGGCGGTGGCGTGTTTGGGTGTAGTGGCATTCTTGGTTGGTGCTGGAATCCTTCTAGAGGTGGTGCCTGGCGTCCTTGGGTTGAAACAGATGCGGACGCCGTACGAGCGCTGGCTGTTACAACTGAGGCGTCAGGGATCGCAATTGCATTGCTGCTGGTGGATGCTGTTGTTGAGGAGACCTCTTGCGCTCTGGAGCGGAGCAGGCTGTTTGTTTCTAATTCGTCTCCCGCCTTCTGTTTGGAAACCATCTTCGTTCCTCTCTGTGATTGACTGTGATCCTGTTGGTTCTGCTAGTAGTGGGGCTCTCGCGAGTTCCTTTTTCTATAACTCAGCTTGATACTCCGGGCCTTTTCGATAATTAACAGGATGCGGGCCGCTGTAGATTTTGCGTTGCTGGAGGTCTTTGGTTGTCGGTAGGCTGATATTAGTTTTAGATCTCTTTCGGCTACTCTTGCTTAGACCCTCGTGGTCTCCAGCTCGTTTGCTTGTAGTGTAACCTGCTGCTGTGCGAGTTTGCCTGTCACTAGAATATAGGTCCCTCTTCTAGTTGGAATTCCTGCTATCTGCGGTCTGTCCGTTTCATAGGTTTGGTAGTTAGCTAACTTTAGTGACACTTTTGGTGTGAGATGTGTCTCGTTGATCATCATCACGTCGACGTTGAGTGTTTTATTGAGGTTTCGCATTTCTTGCATTTTGCACTGAATGCGGTTAGCGTTCCAGTGGACGATGTTTAGTTGTGAGTTTACTGGTGTATTAACCGTCTTTTGTTATAATATCACTTATTGACACTTATTTTGTTGATCCACTGAGATAGTTTGTCCAAGTGGATCGTGAATCACATAGCTGTTATGCAGCCTACTGGTGATGTTTGGGTGTTGGTAGCTGCTTTAGGTTTTGTTGTATTGGGGACCGGTGGTCACCTTGAAGCCGGTGGCTGCGGTGGTGGTTTTGGGAATTTACCGCCACCGTTGGCGGTCGTTGAATACTTTCGGGATTGTAAAATTTATTATAATTACTCTAGAGAGCAGAACTATAACACCGTGATATGTGTCCACCTTTGTCTTAATTTTGTATATAAATGAATGTAAACGATAACGCACATCATAGTCATGCCTATACTATTGGTAGTTGAAGGTGTGGGTAATGTATTGCATGCCGCGTATGCCGAGCCTATAAGATTAAATCCTAGACATAGGTATGAGCTCGCTTTAAGGGGATTCTACGGCTGCAATTCGATTAAAAATATAACGATAAGTTTTATTATAGAGATAAGGATCTCCATGTACTCACTATTCCACATGGTTCATATGAAATCGATCAGCTAAGTTCATATTTAGAAAAACACGTAGAGAGCACTATACTAAGCGCAAACAATAATACGCAAAAATGCGAAATTAAATCGATGTACACTGTGGATTTTTCAAAACCCGATTCTATTGGTCGAATGCTTGGATTCAAACCAATCGAATACAAACCTAACCACACTCACATATCTGAATTGGATATACAGATAAGTAAACGCACGAATTTTTACATTGAATGCAACATCACACGAGGTTCTTATCGTAGTAATTTACCTGCGCATATTCTGTATGGGTTTAGTATTTCCGTGGCGCCTGGGTTCCGTATGGAAAATGTTCCAAATGCACCTATTTATTTAGAGGTTAATGTCGAAACCATTTATAACATCGAGATCCGGCTCGTGAATCAGAAGGGTGAACTAATAGATTTTGGAAACGAGCAAGTTAATGTAATCTTAGAGTAAACTTGTTTTAATAAATGTATACTGTTTAGAATACAAAAATAAACGTCTTACCCACTTCGCTGATTTGAACCGAAATGATGTATCCTAGGATGATATTTTTACCGAAAAATAAAGAAAGATATATTTCGCTTACTAAATATATTCCAAATACAAGTAATAAATGTAGATTTGTAGACTCATATCGTTTTTGAGCGAGTCATCAGATAAATTAGCATCTTATTTAGAATTTCAAGATTTTAAAATTTTACATCATACATTAAGCCATTTAAATATGAAAGAGCTAAATCTTTTAATGAGAAAAGGAATTATTTCTTACGAGTACATGGATAGTTGGGAAAAGTTTAATGAAACGATTCTTCCGGAAAAGTCAAAAATTTATAATAAATTGAAACAAGCTGATATTTCCTAACAAAACTACAAACATGCACGGATGATTTGGAAATCATTTAAAATTAAAAATTTAGGAGAATACAGTGATCTTTATCTGAAATGTGATGTTTTACTTTTGGCAGATAATTTTGAGAATTTTAGGACTAAATCTATAGAAACATATGGTTTAGATCCCAGTCACTTCTACACAACCCCCGGTTTTACGTTCCAGTGTATGCCCAAATATACAAAAGTTAAATTAGAATTGTTAGCTGATATAGACATGTTGCTTTTTTATTGAAAGAGGTATTAGAGGTGGTATAAGTCAATGCTGTACCAAATATAGTAAAGCAAATAATAAATTTCTAAAAAATTATACCTGCAATAAACCTTCTAAACACCTTCTAGATAAAGTAAATTTGCATGGTTGGTCTACGAGTCAGTATTTAGCTTTGAAAATTTTTAAATGGTTTAGTGAAAAACAAGTAAACTCCATAACTTTGCAATCTATTCTTGATATTTCGGATGATGCTGAAGAAGGTATAATTTTAGAAGTGGATTTAGATTGTCCGCAACATTTGCATGATCTGCATAAATATTTTCCATTTTGTGCAGAACATAAAGTCCCTCTTGGAGGCACACAAAAGAAACTATTTACAACTTTGGAACCTAAGACGCGGTATGTCATTCATTATATAAATCTAAATCAAGCTGGTCTTATAGTGCTAACATTTCATAGGGTATTGAGTTTTAACCAATCCTTTTGGTTGAAAGACTATACCGTGTGAATAATGTAAGACTATACATTAGCAACTTTATTTTAGCATTAATCAATTTAGCCATGCTAGTAACAATTGTCGGTTTTTTCTGTAGTCACTGTGTTGTTATTTGTTTACAAACACCATGGTATGTCTAATTTTGCATAATTCAGACATGTACAGTCTTACATTTACATTATTCGCATTAATCAATTTGCCCATGCTAGTAACAATTGTCGGTTTTGAAATTACAATGAAATAATCCAGTTTCAATTAGTTTCTGTAGTCACTGTGTTGTTATTTTGTTTACTAACACCATGGTAACATTAAGTAAGTTCCCTACGTCTAATTTTGCATAATTCAGCCACGTACAGTCTTACATTATTCTCACTGTATAGACCTAAATACAAAATTACGAGCCCAGTCAACTAACACATTTTAGAAAAATTTATATAAATTAATGAATAATGCATGTTTTGGAAAAACTATGGAAACTGTTAGACAGCTTGTCTCTAGGTGGGATGGTAGATACGGTGCCAATTATTACATTTCTCAACCCAACTTTCACAGCAGAACTATTCTAATTTCTCACAACTTTTGTATTTGTGCTTTGAAATTATCTTTACAGTGTTTATATTTCGTTAATATCTTTCTATTTATAAATATTAGTTACTTAAAGTGCAATAAACAAAGTTCCTGAGATATCTTGTACAAATTTACATTTCTAATTATTGAAAGCTGTATATGTTGTATAACCCGCCTGCCGCAGAATCGTAATTATAAAACCGACACACAATTATGTAACCACTTTGCAGTCTAACGAACATTCATTATTATTTTCAAATTACTGTAAACAACTGATATACAAACGAAAAAATGAGCTGTTTAAGTAGAAAATGCATGCAACGTTATAAACGACACATAAGCTTTATATGAAAACGGATTTTTAATTATTTATCTAAACGCGCTAAATACGGAACTGTCTTTGGTAACCTAAATTCAGAATTATTGACACAGGTACTTTTCAATTTTGAAAATAGAAGATCAGAATATTTCAGCTATTTAAATAGCCAACGAAATCAACCCAGTAAAATTTGGTTTCGAAGCGCAGATTGCCCGGCAAGAAAACATTCCAAACTGCATTTTTTTGTCTAGACTGTAGAACAAGGATAGCATATAAACAAGTTTATTTAGCTGCAAACGGCATTGCTGTCGTAGTTCAACACTCAGTTGCGGTCCGTTTGTTCTGTGTTCACAACCCTGGTCAGTTATCTTAGATACCTATATCTTAAATTTTAACTATTCATTAGAAACAAATTGAATCGCTCGTACTCGATTCTTTAACGTATCGCATACATGATTTATCTACAAGCCTTTTATTAAACATAATCATTTTAATACTATATAGGAGTATACTATTTTAAATCGTTTGTCAATAAATGTCGTTTTGCGAAATTTAATAGCGTGCAAGCGACTTGTATATTATTTTTTCACAACCAGGATTTACAAAGTAGTTTTTATATTAAACACATCGTAACAAAATTTCTTTATTTACTAAAACTGTGTTGAAAGTCGTGGAAAACAATGCTTCAGAAAATCATGCATTCTCTCCCTCGATGCTGCTACGAAAGTCTGTAAATAAGTGACCAGTTTTAATAATTTTTAATAAAGTTCGGATACTATTTTTTAATGTCATGCACTGATTACAATTAACGAGCACACTTTACAACCATTTTATAAAAGAAAACGGTCTAATTTCCTTTTTTCCTTTCGTTAAGATCTGCAAGAACTTCTGGAAGAGCTGCTGGATGCTGCCAAACTGTGAGCTAGTTATTTTATATTTAGTCACTACAATTTCGTATTAAGATTCTATATTATTAACTTTCAAATTCTGTTAACTGCTTGCATGCCATTAACCAACACACTTAGGCGAATGTGTTTTAAGGAGACGAGGTTAGACAATTTTGAATGGTATTTTGAAAATTAAAAAACAGCAGGTTTTTACCGACTTCACGTTGAGAGCCCTTTACAAAGAATTTAAAATCACCCGAGGCACAATGGTTAGACGAGATTGCAACCCTCGCGGTTGTGTTCATGACTGTGATTTTTTATTCTCGCTTGATGTTGGGTATTATGACATCGCATCACATACATGTCAACCACCCATTTACGCTCCTTGTTACTCTCTCTGTTACCTATAAACCTATGAACTAAATCAAGTAAAATGCTGCACGCAAACTAATACAAACTCAATTTCACAGTCAAGGTTGCCAGCTCCTACTACTGACTACAAGGTCACCATTTCTAATTATTGCAATGCATCTCCATTTTCGCACAAGTCGACTTCTGGTGGGTAAGGACGCGGTGATTGCCACCACGAAAATACTCCAGGAGGCAGTTATCCAGAATCGGAACGGCCTTCAACTTCGCGGAGAAGGAGGACAACGCCGAATGAGTAGACAATAGCGTTACTGTACATATTATGCAGCTGATAAGTGATTATAGCATTAGTGTTAATTGTTTATCTGTATATATCTTTAGATGTCATTAAAACAATTTATGAAAATATTTGCCTCTTTCATTAAACTTGTTGAAGTGTCAGGTTGACCGAATGGTCTAAGCTAGAAGCTAGGGTTCAAATGTAATTTGATGAGAATACTAACCATGACCTTGAATAAAAAGATAAGTGGCGGGGGAAGTAGCAGCAACTTTGGCCGCAAAATTTGGCCTCGGTTTCAAAGCCAAGTGTTGGGGGTGGTTCCAGAATTGAGCTGTGGCCTTGAAGTTTAGCCGTGAGCTGTGGCCTTGAAATTTGGCCTTAACTTGAAGTGTAGCCTCGGTTTCAAAAAAAAGTGGTGGGGGGAGGTTCTAGAACTGTCCATGTGGTCTCGAAGTTTAGCCTTGAGCTGTGGCTTTGAAATTTAGACATATTTCTCTCTGAATATATTTCCACATTTCAAGGTTATAGGTGGATCACAGAACAACTTGCTTTGACCTTGAAGTTTAGCATTAAGCTGTGACCTTGAAGTTTAGCCTTCAGCTGTAACCTTGAATTTTCGCCTTGAGCTGTGACCTTGAACATTTAGCTTTGCAAAATAGCCTTGACCTTGAACTCAAGGCCAAGTGGTGGGGGGAGGTTCTACAACTGTCCATTCTAACCTACTAATGTTCCATATGTCCCTAACGTCCCAGACGTCCTGAAAGTCCCATATGTCCCTAACGTCCAAAACGTCCTAGATGTTCCATATGCCCCTAACGTCCCAGACGTCCTAAAAACCCATATGTCCCTAACGTCCCAGACGTCTCAGACGACCTATATGTCCCATATGTCCCTAACGTCTCAGACGTCCTAGATGTCCCATATGTCCTTAACGTCCCAGACGTCCCAAACTTTCTAGTTGTCCCATATGTCCCTAACGTGCCAGACGTCTTAGACGCCCCATATGTCTCTAACGTCCCAGACGTCCTAGATGTCCTATATGTTCATAACGTCCCAGACGTCTCAGACGTCCTTGATGACCCATACGTCCCAGACGTCCTAGATGTCTCATATGTCCCTAACGTCCCAGACGTCCTAAAAGTCCCATATGTCCCTAACGTCCCAGACGTCCTAGATGTCCCATATGTCCCTAACGTCCCAGACGTCCTAAAAGTCCCATATGTCCCTAACGTCTCAGACGTCCTTGATGACCCATACGTCCCAGGCGTCCTAGATGTCCCATATGTCCCTAACGTCCCAGACGTCCTAGATGTCCCATATGTCCCTAACGTCCCAGACGTCCTAAAAGTCCCATATGTCCCTAACGTCCTAGACGTCCTAAAAGTCCCATATGTCCCTAACGTCCCAGACGTCCTAAATGTCCTATATGTCCCTAACGTCCCAGACGTCCCAGATGTCCCATATGTCCCTAACTTCCCAGACGTCCCAGATGCCCCATATGTCTTTAACGTCCTAGACGTCCGAGATGTCCCATATGTCTCTAGCGTCCCAGATGTCCCAGATGTCCTAGATGTCCCATATGTCCCTAACGTCTAAGACGTCCTAGATGTCCCATATGTCCTTAACGTCAAAGACGTCCCAGACGTCCCAGACGTCCTATATGTCCCATTTGTCTGTAACGTCCCAGACGATCCAGATGTCCCATATGTCCCAAATGACCCTAACGTCTCAGAAGTCCTAGATGTCCCATTTGTCCCTAACGTCCCAAACGTCCTTGATGACCCATACGTCACAGACGTCCTAAAAGTCCCATATGTCCCTAACGTCCCAGACGTCCTAGCTGTCCCATATGTCCCTAACGTCCCAGACGTCTCAGACGTCCTATATGTCTCATATGTCCTTAACATCCCAGACGTCCCAGATGTCTCATATGTCCCTAACGTCCCAGACGTCCCAGACGTCCTAGATATCCCATATGTCCCTAACGTTCAAGACGTCCTAGATGTTCCATATGTCCCTAACGTCCCAGACGTCCCAGATGTCCCATACGGTCAGACGTCCTAGATGTCCCATATGTCCCTAACGTCCCAGACGTCCCAGATGTCCCATATGTCCCTAACGTCCCAGACGTCCCAGACGTCCCAGACGTCCTAGATGTCCCATATGTCCCTAACATCCAAGACGTCCTAGATGTCCCATATGTCCCTAACGTCCCAGACGTCCCAGACGTCCTAGATGTCCCATATGTCCCTAACATCCAAGACGTCCTAGATGTCCCACATGTCCCTAACGTCCCAGACGTCCTAGATGTCCCATATGTCCCTAACGTCCCAGACGTCCCAGACGTCCTAGAAGTCCCATATGTCCCTAACGTCCCACACGTCCTAGATGTCCCGTATGTCCTTAACGTCCCAGACGTCCTAGATGTCCCATATGTCCCTAACGTCCAAGACGTCTCAGACGTCCTTAACGACCCATACGTCCCAGACGCCCTAAATGTTCCATATGTCCCTAACGTCCCAGACGTCCTGAAAGTCCCATACGTCCCTAACGTCCAAGACGTCCTAGATGTTCCATATGTCCCTAACGTCCCAGATGTCCTAAAAGTCCCATATGTTCCTAACGTCGCAGACGCCTCAGACGACCTATATGTCCCATATGTCCCTAACGTCTCACACGTCTTAGATGTCCCATATGTCCTTAACGTCCAAGACGTCCCAGACTTTCTAGTTGTCCCATATGTGCCTAACGTGCCAGACGTCTTAGACGCCCCATATGTCTCTAACGTCCCAGACGTCCTAGATGTCCTATACGCAACTAACGTCCCAGACGTTATAGATGTCCCATATGTCCCTAACGTTTCAGACGCCCCAGATGTCCCATATGTCCTTAACGCCCCAGACGTCCCAGACGTCTCAGATATCCCATATGTCCCTAACGTCCCAGACGTCCGAGACGTCCTAAATGTCCCATATGTCCTTAACGTCCCACACCTCCTAGATGTCCCATATGACCTTAACGTCAAGGACGTCCCAGACGTCCCAGACCTCCTAGATGTCCCATTTGTCCGTAACGTCCCAAACGGCCTAGATGTTCCATATGTCTCTAACGTCCCAGACGTCCTTGATGTCCCATACGTCCCAGACGTCCTAGATGTCCCATATGTCCCTAACGTCCCAGACGTCAATAATGTCTTATATGTCCCTAACGTCCCAGACGTCCCAGATGTCCCATATGTTCATAAAGTCCCAGACGTCCCAGACGTCCTAGATGTCCCATATGTCCCTAACGTCCAAGACGTCCTAGATGTCCCATATGTTCCTAACGTCCTAGACGTCCCAGACGTCCAAAATATTCCATACGTCCCAGACGTCCTAGCTGTCCCATATGTCCCTAACGTCCCAGACGTACCAGACGTCCCAGATATCCCAAACTTCGCAAACGTACCAGACGTTTCAGATGTCCTAGATGTCCCATATGTTCCTAACGTCCCAGACGTCCTAGATATCACATATGTCCCTAACGTCCGAAACGTTCTAGATGTCCTATATGTTAATAACGTCCCAGACGTCCCAGGCGTCTTAGATGTCCCATATGTCCCTAACGTCTCAGAATCCCAGATGTCCCTTATGTCCCTAACGTCCCAGACGTCCCAGATGTCTCATACGTCCCAGACGTCCTAGATGTCCCATATGTCCTTAACGTCCCTGAAGTCATAGAAGTCCCATATGTCCCTAACGTCCCAGACGTCCTAAATGTCTTATATGTCCCTAACGTCCCAGACGTCCCAGATGTCCCATATGTCCCTAACGTCCCAGAAGTCCCAGATGTCCCATATGTCCCTAACGTCCCAGACGTCCCAGATGTCCCATATGTCCCTAACGTCCCAGAAGTCTCAGACGTCCTAGATGTCCCATATGTCCTTAACGTCCAAGACGTCCTAGATGTCCCATATGTCCATAACTTCCCAGACATTTCAGACGTCCAAAATATTCAATACATCCCAGACGTCCTAGATGTCCCACATGTCTCTAACGTCCCAGACGTACCAGACGTCCCAGATATCCCAGACTTCGCCAACGTCCCAGACGTTTCAGATGTCCTAGATGTCCCATATGTTCCTAACGTTACAGACGTCCTAGATATCACATATGTCCCTAACGTCCCAGACGTCCCAGATGTCTCATATGTCCCTAACGTCCCAGACGTCCCATATCTCACATATGTCCCTAACGTCCCGGACGTCCTAAATGTTCTATATGTCCCTAACGTCCCAGACGTTATAAATGTCCTATATGTCCCTAACGTCCCAGACGTCCCAGATGTTCCATATGTCCCTAACGTCCCAGACGTCCCAGACGTGCTAGATGTCCTATATGTCCCTAACGTCCAAGATGTCCTAGATGTCCCATATGTCCCTAACGTCCCAGACGTCCCAGACGTCCAAAATATCCCATACGTCCCAGACGTCCTAAATGTCCTATATGTCCCTAACGTCCCAGACGTCCCAGGCGTCCTAGATGTCCCTTATGTCCCTAACGTCCAAGATGTCCTAGATGTTCCATATGTCCCTAACGTCCCAGACGTCCCAGACGTCCTAGATGTCCCATATGTCCCTAACGTCCAAGATGTCCTAGATGTCCCATATGTCCCTAACGTCCCAGACGTACCAGACGTCCCAGATATCCCAGACTTCGCAAACGTTCCAGACGTTTCAGATGTCCTAGATGTCCCGTATGTTCCTAACGTCCCAGACGTTCTAAATGTCACATATTTCCCTAACGTCCGAGACGTTCTAGATGTCCTATATGTTAATAACGTTCCAGACGTCCCAGACGTCTTAGATGTCCCATATGTCTCTAACGTCCCAGAATCCCAGATGTCCCATATGTCCCTAACGTCCGAGACGTTCTAGATGTCTTATATGTTAATAACGTCCCAGACGTCCCAGACGTCCTAGAAGTCCCATATGTCCCTAACGTCCCAGACGTCCTAAATGTCTTATATGTCCCTAACGTTCCAGACGTCCTAGATGTCCCATATGTCCCTAACGTCCAAGACGTCCTAGATGTTCCATATGTCCCTAAAGTCCCAGACGTCCCAGATGTCTTATACGATCCAGACGTCCTAGATGTCCCATATGTCCCTAACGTCCCAGACGTCCTAGAAGTCCCATATGTCCCTAACGTCCCAGACGTCCTAAATGTCCTATATGTCCCTAACGTCCCAGACGTCCCAGATGACCCATATGTTCCTAACGTCCCAGACGTCCCAGACGTCCTAGATGTCCCATATGTCCCTAACGTGCAAGACGTCCTAGATGTCCCATATGTTCCTAACGTTCTAGACGTCCCAGACGTCCAAAATATTCCATACGTCCCAGACGTCTTAGTTGTCCCATATGTCCCTAACGTCTCAGAATCCCAGATGTTCCATATGTCCCTAACGTCGGAAACGTTCTAGATGTCCTATATGTTAATAACGTCCCAAACGTCCCAGACGTCTTAGATGTCCCATATGTCCCTAACGTCTCAGAATCCCAGATGTTCCATATGTCCCTAACGTCCCAGACGTCCCAGATGTCTCATACGTCCCAGACGTCCTAGATGTCCCATATGTCCCTAACGTCCCAGACGTCCTAGATGTCTTATATCTCCCTATCATCCCAGACGTTCTAAATGTCCCATACGTGTCTAACGTCCCAGACGCCTCAGACGTCCTTGATGACCCATACGTGCCAGACGTCCTAGATGTCCCATATGTCCCTAACGTCCCAGACGTCCTAAAAGTCCCATATGTCCCTAACGTCCCAAACGTCCTAGATGCCCCATATGTCCCTAACGTCCCAAACGTCTCAGACGTCCTATATATCCCATATGTCCCTAACGTCTCAGACGTCTTAGATGTCCTATACGTCTCTAACGTCACATATGTCCCTAACGTCCCAGACGTCCCAGAGGTCCCATTGGTCCCTAACGCCCCAGACGTCCCCTATGTCCCATATGTCCCTAACGTCCCAGACGTCCTAAATGTCCTATATGTCCCTAACGTCCCACACGTCCCAGATGCCCCATATGTCTTTAACGTCCTACACGTCCCAGATGTCCCATATGTCCCTAACGTCCCAGATGTCCCAGACGTCCTAGATGTCCCAAATGTCCTTAACGTCCAAGACGTCCTAGATGTCCCATATGTCCTTAACGTCCCAGACGTACCAGATCTCCCATACGTCCCAGACGTCCTAGAGGTCCCATATGTCCCTAACGTCCCAGACGTCTTAGACGCCCCATATGTCTCTAACGTTCCAGACGTCCTAGATGTCCTATATGTTCATAACGTCCCAGACGTCTCAGACGTCTTTGGTGACCCATACGTCCCAGACGTCCTAGATGTCCCATATGTCCCTAACGTCCCAGACGTCCTAAAAGTCCCATATGTCCCAAACGTCCTAGACGTCCTAGATGTCCCATATGTCCCTAACGTCCCAGACGTCCTAAAAGTCCCATATGTCTCTAACGTTTCAGACGTCCTTGATGACCCATACGTCCCAGGCGTCCTAGATGTCCCATATGTCCCTAACGTCTCAGACGTCCTATATGTCCCATATGTCCCTAACGTCTCAGACGTCTTAGATGCCCTATACGTCCCTAACGTCCCATATGTCCCTAACGCCCCAGACGTCCTAGATGTCCCATATGTTCATAAAGTCCCAGACGTCTCAGAAGTCCTTGATGACCCACACGTCCCAGACGTCCTAGATGTCCCATATGTCCCTAACGTCCCAGACGTCCTAAAAGTCCCATATGTCCCTAACGTCCCAGACGTCCTAGATGTCCCATATGTCCCTAACATCCCAGACGTCCTAAAAGTCCCATATGCCCCAAACGTCTCAGACGTCCTTGATGACCCATACGTCCTAGACGTCCTAGATGTCCCATATGTCCCTAACGTCTCAGACGTCCTATATGTCCCATATGTCCCTAACGTCTCAGACGTTTTAGATGTCCTATACGTCCATAACGTCCCATATGTCCCTAACGTCCGTGACGTCCTAAATGTCCTATATGTCCCTTACGTCCCAGACGTCCCAAATGTCCCATATGTCTTTAACGTCCCAGACGTTCCAGATGGCCCATATGTCTTTAATGTCCTAGACGTCCCAGATGTCCCATATGTCCCTAGCGTCCCAGATGTCTCAGGCGTCCTAGATGTTCCATATGTCCCTAACGTCCAAGACGTCCTAGATGTCCCATATGTCCCTAACGTCCCAGACGTCCCAGACGTCCAAAATATTCCATACGTCCCAGACGTCCTAGCTGTCCCACATGTCCCTAACGTCCCAGACGTACCTGACGTCCCAGATATCCCAAACTTCGCAAACGTACCAGATGTTTCAGATGTCCTAGATGTCCCATATGTTCCTAACGTCCCAGACGTCCTAGATGATACATATGTCCCTAACGTCCGAAACGTTCTAGATGTCCTATATGTTAATAACTTCCCAGACGTCCCAGACGTCTTAGATGTCCCATATGTCCCTAACGTCTCAGAATCCCAGATGTTCCATATGTCCCTAACGTCCCAGACGTCCCAGATGTCTCATACGTCCCAGACGTCCTAGATGTCCCATATGTCCCTAACGTCCCAGACGTCCTAGATGTCCCATGTCTCCCTAACATCCCAGACGACCTAGATGTCTCATACGTCTCTAACGTCCCAGACGCCTCAGACGTCCTTGATGACCCATACGTCCCAGACGTCCTAGATGTCCAATATGTCCCTAACGTCCCAGACGTCCTAAAAGTCCCATATGTCCCAAACGTCTCAGACGTCCTAGATGCCCCATATGTCCCTAACGTCCCAGACGTCTCAGACGTCCTATATATCCTATATGTCCCTAATGTCTCAGACGTCTTAGATGTCTTATAAGTCTCTAACGTCCCATATGTCCCTAACGTCCCAGACGTCCCAGACGTTCCATGTGTAGCTAACGCCCCAGACGTCCCATATGTCCCATATGTCCCTAACGTCCCAGACGTCCTAAATGTCCTATATGTCCCTAACGTCCCAGACGTCCCAGATGTCCCATATGTTCCTAACTTCCCAGACGTCCCAGATGCCCCATATGTCCCTAACGTCCCAGACGTCCCAGATGTCCCATGTGTCCCTAACCTCCCAGAAGTCCCAGACGTCCTAGTTGTCCCATATGTCCCTAACGTCCAAGACGTCGTAGATTTCCCATATGTCCCTAACGTCCTAGACGTCCCAGACGTCCAAAATATTCTATACGTCCCAGACGTCGTAGATGTCCCACATGTTCCTAACGTCCCAGACGTACCAGACGTCCCAGATATCCCAGACAATGCCAACGTCCCAGACGTTTCAGATGTCCTAGATGTCCCATATGTTCCTAACGTCCCAGACGTCCTAGATGTCACATATGTCCCTAACGTCCCAGACGTC
Organism: Agriotes lineatus; assembly: GCA_940337035.1. Lineage (NCBI taxonomy): Eukaryota > Metazoa > Arthropoda > Insecta > Coleoptera > Elateridae > Agriotes > Agriotes lineatus. The sequence continues at coordinate 79,753 of CALNHX010006616.1, forward strand.
CCAGATGTCCCATATGTTCCTAACTTCCCAGACGTCCCAGATGCCCCATATGTCCCTAACGTGCCAGACGTCTTAGACGCCCCATATGTCTCTAACGTCCCAGGCGTTCTAGATGTCCTATACGTCCCTAACGGCCCAGACGTCCTAGATGTCCCATATGTCCCTAACGTCCAAGACGTCTTATACGTTGATAACGTCCCAGGCGTCTCAGACGTCCTTGATGACCCATGCGTCCCAGACGTCCTAGATGTCCCATATGTCCCTAACGTCCCAGACGTCCTAAAAGTCCCATATGTCCCTAACGTCCTAGACGTCCTAGATGTCCCATATGTCCCTACCGTCCCAGACGTCTTAAAAGTCCCATATGTCCCTAACGTCTCAGACGTCCTTGATGACCCATACGTCCCAGGCGTCCTAGATGTCCCATATGTCCCTAACGTCCCAAACGTCCTATATGTCCCATATGTCCCTAACGTCTCAGACGTCTTAGATGTCCTATACGTCCCTAACTTCCCATATGTCCCTAACGCCCCAGACGTCCTAGATGTCCCATATGTTCATAACGTCCCAGACGTCTCAGACGTCCTTGATAACCCATACGTCCCAGACGTCCTAGATGTCCCATATGTCCCTAACGTCCCAGACGTCCTAAAAGTCCCATATGTCCCTAACGTCCCAGACGTCCTAGATGTGCCATATGTCCCTAATGTCCCAGACGTCCTAAAAGTCCCATATGTCCTTAACGTCTCAGACGTCCTTGATGACCCATACTTCCCAGACGTTCTAGATGTCCCATATGTCCCTAACGTCTCAGACGTTCTATATGTCCCATATGTCCCTAACGTCTCAGACGTCTTAGATGTCCTATACGTCCCTAACGTCTCATATGTCTCTAACGTCCCAGACGTCCCAGACGTCCCATTTGTCCCATATGTCTTTAACGTCCCAGACGTCCCAGATGGCCCATATGTCTTTAACGTCCTAGACGTCCCAGATGTCCCATATGTCCCTAGCGTCCCAGATGTCCCAGACGTCCTAGATGTCCCATATGTCCCTAACGTCTAAGGCGTCCTAGATGTCCTATATGTCCTTAACGTCAAAGACGTCCCAGATGGCCCATATGTCTTTAACGTCCTAGACGTCCCAGATGGCCCATATGTCTTTAACGTCCTAGACGTCCCAGATGTCCCATATGTCCCTAGCGTCCCAGATATCTCAGACGTCCTAGATGTCCCATATGTCCCTAACGTCTAAGACGTCCTAGATGTCCCATTTGTCCGTAACGTCCCAGACGATCCAGATGTCCCATATGTCCCACATGTCCCTAACGTCTCAGACGTCCTAGATGTCCCATATGACCCTAACGTCCCAGACGTCCCAGACGTCCTAGATGTCTTTTATGTCCCTACCGTCCCAGACGTCCCAGATGTCCCATATGTTTTATATGTCCCTAACGTCCCAGATTTCCCAGACGTTTTAGATGTCCCATATGTCCCTAACGTCCAAGACTTCCTAGATGTCCTATATGTCCCTAACGTCCCAGACGTCCCAGATGTCCCATAAGTCTCAGACGTCCTAGATGTTCCATATGTTCCTAACGTCCCAGACGTCCTAGAAGTCCCATATGACCCTAACGTCCCAGACGTCCTAAATGTCCTATATGTCCCTAACGTCCCAGACGTCCCAGATGTTCCATATGTCCCTAACGTCCCAGACGTCCCAGACGTCCTAGATGTCCCATATGTCCCTAACGTCCAAGATGTCCTAGATGTTCCATATGTCCCTAACGTCCCAGGCGTCCCAGACGTCCTAGATGTCCCATATGTCCCTAACGTCCAAGATGTCCTAGATGTCCCATATGTCCCTAACGTCCCAGACGTACCAGACGTCCCAGATATCCCAGACTTCGCAATCGTTCCAGACGTTTCAGATGTCCTAGATGTCCCATATGTTCCTAACGTCCCAGACGTTCTAAATGTCACATATGTCCCTAACGTCCGAGACGTTCTAGATGTCTTATATGTTAATAACGTTCCAGACGTCCCAGACGTCTTAGATGTCCCATATGTCCCTAACGGCCCAGAATCCCAAATGTCCCATATGTCCCTAACGTCCGAGACGTTCTAGATGTCCTATATGTTAATAACGTCCCAGACGTCCCAGACGTCCTAGAAGTCCCATATGTCCCTAACGTCCCAGACGTCCTAGAAGTCCCATATGTCCCTAACGTCCCAGACGTCCTAAATGTCCTATATGTTCCTAACGCCTAGACGTCCTAGATGTACCATATGTCCCTAACGTCCCAGACGTCCCAGATGTCCTATACGATCCAGACGTCCTAGATGTCCCATATGTCTCTAACGTCCCAGATGTCCTAGAAGTCCCATATGTCCCTAACGTCCCAGACGTCCTAAATGTCCTATATGTCCCTAACGTCCCAGACGTCCCAGATGTCCCATATGTTCCTAACGTCCCAGACGTCCCAGACGTCCTAGATGTCCCATATGTCCCTAACGTCCAAGACGTCCTAGATGTCCCATATGTTCCTAACGTCCTAGACGTCCCAGACGTCCAAAATATTCCATACGTCCCAGACGTCCTAGCTGTCCCATATGTCCCTAACGTCTCAGAATCCCAGATGCTCCATATGTCCCTAACGTCCGAAAAGTTCTAGATGTCCTATATGTTAATAACGTCCCAGACGTTCCAGACGTCTTAGATGTCCCATATGTCCCTAACGTCTCAGAATCCCAGATGTTCCATATGTCCCTAACGTCCCAGACGTCCCAGATGTCTCATACGTCCCAGACGTCCTAGCTAACCCATATGTCCCTAACGTCTCAGAATCCCAGATGCTCCATATGTCCCTAACGTCCGAAACGTTCTAGATGTCCTATATGTTAATAACGTCCCAGACGTTCCAGACGTCTTAGATGTCCCATATGTCCCTAACGTCTCAGAATCCCAGATGTTCCATAAGTCCCTAACGTCCCAGACGTCCTAGATGTCCCATGTCTCCCTAACATGCCAGACGTCCTAGATGTCCCATACGTCTCTAACGTCCCAGACGCCTCAGACGTCCTTGATGACCCATACGTCCCAGACGTCCTAGATGTCCCATATGTCCCTAACGTCCCAGACGTCCTAAAAGTCCCATATGTCCCTAACGTCCCAGGCGTCCTAGATGCCCCATATGTCCCTAACGTCCCAGACGTCTCAGACGTCCTATATATCCCATATGTCCCTAACGTCTCAGACGTTTTAGATGTCCTATACGTCTCTAACGTCCCATATGTCTCTAACGTCCCAAACGTCCCAGACGTCCCATTTGTCCCAGACGTCCTAGAGGTCCCATATGTCCCTCATGTCCCAGACGTCCTAAATGTCCTATATGTCACTAACGTCCCACACGTCCCAGATGCCCCATATGTATTTAACGTCCTACACGTCTCAGATGTCCCATATGTCCCTAACGTCCCAGATGTCACCAGACGTCCTAGATGTCCCATATGTCCCTAACGTCCAAGACGTCCCAGATGTCCCATTTGTCCCTAACGTCCCAGACGTTCCAGATGTCCCACACGTCCCAGACGTCCTAGTGGTCCCATATGTCTCTAACGTCCCAGACGTCTTAGACGCCCCATACGTCTCTAACGTTCCAGACGTCCTAGATGTCCTATATGTTCATAACGTCCCAGACGTCTCAGACGTCCTTGATGACCCATACGTCCTAGACGTCCTAGATGTCCCATATGTCTTTAACGTCCCAGACGTCCTAAAAGTCCCATATGTCCCAAACGTCCTAGACGTCCTAGATGTCCCATATGTCCCTAACGTCCCAGACGTCCTAAAAGTCCCATATGTCCCTAACGTCTCAGACGTCCTTGATGACCCATACGTCCCAGGCGTCCTAGATGTCCCATATGTCCCTAACGTCTCAGACGTCCTATATGTCCCATATGTCCCTAACGTCTCAGACGTCTTAGATGTCCTATACGTCCCTAACGCCCCAGACATCCTAGATGTCCCATATGTTCATAACGTCCCAGACGTCTCAGACGTCCTTGATGACCCATACGTCCCAGACGTCTTAGATGTCCCATATGTTCCTAACGTCCCAGACGTCCTAAAAGTCCCATATGTCCCTAACGTCCCAGCCGTCCTAGATGTCCCATACTTCCCTAACGTCCCAGACGTCCTAAAAGTCCCATATGTCCCTAACGTCTCAGACGTCCTTGATGACCCATACGTCCCAGACGTCCTAGATGTCCCATATGTCCCTAACGTATCAGACGTCCTATATGTCCCATATGTCCCTAACGTCTCAGACGTCTTAGATGTCCTATACGTCCCTAACGTCCCATGTGTCCCTAACGTCCCAGACGTCCTAAATGTCCTATATGTCCCTAACGTCCCAGACTTCCCAAATGTCCCATATGTCTTTAACGTCTCAGACATCCCAGATGGCCCATATGTCTTTAACGACCTAGACGTCCCAAATGTCCCATATGTCCCTAGCGTCCTAGATGTCCCAGACGTCCTAGATGTCCCATATGTCCCTAACGTCCAAGACGTCCTAGATGTCCCATATGTCCCTAACGTCCCAGACGTCCCAGACGTCCAAAATATTCCATACGTCCCAGACGTCCTAGCTGTCCCACATGTCCCTAACGTCCCAGACGTACCAGACGTCCCAGATATCCCAAACTTCGCAAACGTACCAGATGTTTCAGATGTCCTAAATGTCCCATATGTTCCTAACGTCCCAGACGTCCTATATGATACATATGTCCATAACGTCCGAAACGTTCTAGATGTCCTATATGTTAATAACGTCCCAGACGTCCCAGACGTCTTAGATGTCCCATATGTCCCTAACGTCTCAGAATCCCAGATGTTCCATATGTCCCTAACGTCCCAGACGTCCCAGATGTCTCATACGTCCCAGACGTCCTAGATGTCCCATATGTCCTTAACGTCCCAGACGTCCTAAATGTCCTATGTCTCCCTAACATCCCAGACGTCCTAGATGTGCCATACGTCTCTAACGTCCCAGACGCCTCAGACGTCCTTGATGACCCATACGTCCCAGACGTCCTAGATGTCCCATATGTCCCTAACGTCCCAGACGTCCTAAAAGTCCCATATGTCCCTAACGTCCCAGACGTCCTAGATGCCCCATATGTCCCTAACGTCCCAGACGTCTCAGACGTCCTATATATCCCATATGTCCCTAACGTCTCAGACGTCTTAGATGTCCTATACGTCTCTAACGTCCCATATGTCCCTAACGTCCCAGACGTCCCAGACGTCCCATTTGTCCCTAACGCCCCAGACGTCCCATATGTCCCATATGTCCCTAACGTCCCAGACGTCCTAAATGTCCTATATGTCCCTAACGTCCCACACGTCCCAGATGCCCCATATGTCTTTAACGTCCTACACGTCCCAGATGTCCCATATGTCCCTAACGTCCCAGACGTCCCAGACGTCCCATTTGTCCCTAACGTCCAAGACGTCCTAGATGTCCCATATGTCCCTAACGTCCCACACGTCCCAGATGCCCCATATGTCTTTAACGTCCTACACGTCCCAGATGTCCCATATGTCCCTAACGTCCCAGACGTCCCAGACGTCCCATTTGTCCCTAACGTCCAAGACGTCTTAGAGATCCCATATGTCCCTAACGTCCCAGACGTCCTAGAAGTCCCATACGACTGTAACGTTCCAGACGTCCTAGATGTCCTATATGTCCCTAACGTCCCAGACGTCCCCGACATCCTAGATGTCCCATATGTCCCTAACGTCCAAGACGTCCTAGATGTTCCATATGCCCCTAACGTTCCAGACATCCCAGATTTCCCATACGTCCCAGACGTCATAGATGTCCCATATGTCTCTAACGTCCCAGACGTCCTTTAAGTCCCATATGTCCCTAACGTCCCAGACGTCCTAAATGTAGTATATGTCCCCAACGTCCCAGACGTCTCAGACGTCCTTGATGACCCATACGTCCCAGACGTCCTAAATGTTCCATATGTCCCTAACGTCCCAGACGTCCTGAAAGTCCCATATGTCCCTAACGTCCAAGACGTCCTAGATGTTCCATATGTCGTTAACGTCCCAGACGTCCTAAAAGTCCCATATGTCAATAACGTCCCAGACGTCTCAGACGACCTATATGTCCCATATGTCCCTAACGTCTGACACGTCTTAGATGTCGCATATGTCCTTAACGTCCCAGACGTCCCAGACTTTCTAGTTGTCCCATATGTCCCTAACGTGCCAGACGTCTTAGACGCCCCATATGTCTCTAACGTCCCAGGCGTTCTAGATGTCCCATATGTCCCTAACGTCCCAGACGTCCCAGACGTCCTAAATGTCCCATATGTCCTTAACGTCCCA